>UCOM01000042.1:0-174863 GCA_900474385.1 Ormyrus pomaceus | reverse complement strand
ACAATTTCAGGAACATTTAATAAAATTACACGAATTTTTACTAAAATTTCATTAAAATTTACTAAAAAGTATGGTAATTTTTTGGGTTTTGGCAGTCTGTGCTCGCTATTCTAAACAGTATAGTAATTTTTACTGAAACTTTTTCTCCGTGAAATTTTCTATTTATTTAAACAAAACAATATTCATTTATTTACTTTGCTCAAATTGGCTCGTTCCTACTTAAAAAAAAATTAACATAAACCGCATGAAATTTCAAGACGTACCTTTCAAAAAATTCGAAATATCCTCAAGCTGAGGTATATTATCCTCTCGATATCCGCAATTCTCAATCAGCAAGGGAAACACGTGATTGTGCTCCCTGCAGGCGTACTTGGGGTAGAGCTCCCTCAGTTTCCTAAACACCACACCCCAGGTCTCGATCTCCTCATTGGTGTAATCGACTCTCGGGATCGGTTGACCGCTGAGGAAAATAAGAGGAGAGAAAAAGAATGAGATGCACGCCGGCAAAAAGTGCGCGCGAGGAAAAGCATTGTACGAGCGAGGTCGCCGTTAATGAGAGCATGCGCGATTGTTCTAGAGTGTAATTGCGCGATAATTACTGCTTGTAATTGTAAGCGAGGTCCGCGAAGTACTTTCGCCTGGCGCGGTAAACCGGATCGGTGAAGCCGGGATGGTCGCTGTCCAGCTCCGCGCCGTACGACAGAATCTGGTTGGCGAATTTGTCGAGGTCGCGGATACGCCGAGGGAACCACGGCACCGTACCCATGTTGTCTCGATAGTTTCTGGAAGAAAAAACGCAAAATTCATATTTAGTCTTCGAAAATCATCATCAACTTCATTCTACTTCCTTAATAATTTTTGCAAGTATGTTTAGTATTTAAATAATTAGATTTTTATCATCGAGTTGAGTCCAGCTTGTTTCATCGTCGGAAATAAGGAAGAAATTTCGAGCGACTGTTACGTTCTAGATTCCGAGCACGCGCCGCAAGGCACTAAAAAAGAAATATTAATAAAAAGGAACGGCTGCAGACACCGACCTTGAGATTATCGAGAAGTATCCACACTGATCTTGAAGGGCTTCGACGACGGCCCCCAAGTTGCCGCCGGGAGCACATTCGACCATGAATTCGTATCCATTGGCCTGGCGCAAGCTGCTTCTCGACTCGATGTGCAATAGATTCACCTCGTGTTTCTGCAAATCAATTAGCGGACGTAAGGAATTCTGGTGAAAAAAAAGTCGCATTCCGCGGCTGCTCTTTTAGGAAAGTACGACATTTTCAAGCTATTTATTGTTTCTTTATTCTTTACAAAACTATTTTTAAACTTTATTTTACATGCTGCCTTTACAAGTTTTACCTTTAGTTTAAAAAAAATTGTTTATTTCTCTCGTTAAAAAGTATTTTACTCTAAATACTTGAGAAGTAATTTAATTTAAAAAAAAAATAAATAAAATTACAGTAAATTCAAGTAACATTTGCCGAAGAACCCTTCTGGAAAATATTCCATTTAATTCCATTGGCACAACTTACGGCAAAAAGTTGAAGGTAGCGTCCAAGTGCACCAACTTCATCCTCCTCCTTCGGCGAGAAAATCAGGCAGGTACTTTTAGTGGAATCCCTGCCCTCCTTGATGTAGTTCCCGCCGCTCATAAGTTTGGGCTGCAAAAGTCCGAGAGAAAAACTTTTCGTTAGTCCTGCCATCGCACCTGTCGCCTCTGGCCGTACTAATTTTATAAAAGCTCCTTACGTCCACAATCTCAACGACACCCATCATCGAACTCTGTTCTAAACTCAACCAAAAAAAACAAAAAAAAAAAATGGCTAAAAACCGCGATATCGCCGCGAGTAAAGTGCGTTAGTTCGGCGAAAACACGGTGGCAATAGCGTCGGTCGCGTGAAACTGCAAAGACATGGGAAAACTAAAAGTCGGTTCTGCCGCGAGAGACGAAACTCTCCGCGGGCCTCGTAAATCAAGGATCGACTATCGTGAACGCGGCCGGTCTCTTGTGTTCTTATACGTTAGACTAGTCTCGCGATCGCGCCAATCGGCGCCCTTCCCATTCGGCTTTCTCCTTCTCCCGGCGAGCTTTTCCGTCTCTTGCCCGCCGCGATTCTTTTCTTCCTTCTTTAGCGCGTCACGTCCCTTACGCGCGAGACGCATCGCCAGTCTCGCCCGTCGACTTATTGCTCCGCGTACTCGGGAGGTATAATGAGGTACGGTTTCCTTCTTTTTTTCCGATTTGTAGCAAAGTGATTATTGTTGGATGATCGATCAGTCAGGGTCGGGTACGGAGCTGCGTCGGTAGGTTTATTTATTTGCTTCCAGGAAAGGAGTATGTGAAGGAAACTGTAAGGAAAATGTAAGGAAAATATTTTATAAGTGTCTGCCAGTTCTTTGAAAGTGATTTGGTTAATAAATGTATCTTGCTAATTTTATCGTCGCGAAATGTCTGCAGTTGTTTCACTTAAATTAATTTCTTTTTATGAAGAAAAGTATTGTAGTAAGAATTTTTTTTATTATGATTAGTATTTATGTATTTAATCTATTTGACGTTAAACTTGTTAAACAAAAATGTCCGTCAAATTAAATATGCCTATTGTTTATTTCCGAGAAGGTAACAAGACGGTAATAAAAGTAGTGCATTTTAAAACAACCAACATTTACATTTTTATTTGTTTATTTAGAAAAATAGCAATTATGCATTTAAAAAGTGAAAAAGGTGCATAACGAAACTTTAGTTATTAATTATTTTCAAAAATTTAATTTTTTTCAATGTCAAATTATATAAATTTGACTGTAACATTCGAAAAAAAAAACAAGTATTTAAGGAGTGTTAAAAACATTTCCACTGTCTGCAAAAACACACAGAAAATTAGAAATATGCAAATCCATTTCATAATGCTTCGCTAACATAATGATCATTTAAACTTCAATAAAATTCGAAGTCTTTAAAAAAAATTTACAGTTACTTCCGTAATAAGGCGCATTAAAAAGTGATGCAAGGTTGCTCGAAAATTGACGAATACTGGATTCGGAATTGGTAACGAATCGTCTTCTTTGCGTCATGCATCCAGTGCAAGTCCGAGTTGAGAGTCAAGGCTGCGTCGGGATACGTGACTACGATGATATATCATTACCGCACAGGAGCTTATTAAGCAGCCTTCAGCCGGTCAACATACTTTTCGAACTTTCATCTTCGAAAAATCAGCTGATGAAACATTCGTGTTTAGTTGAGTTAGATGAGGCGACGAGCAGGCTTGCCGTAAATGTTGATGAAAGTGACACAAACAGATTCCAATCTTGGAAAAAAGGTTGTTTTGGGGAACTTTTTATTCGATACAGGCAACACAGACAGATTGTTGCGCTAGACTAGGAAGAAATTTAAATGAATGGTATTATTTTGTACGTCTAAAAATAACTTTAGCTCTATTAAGTAATACTCAAGGAACTTTCACTTTTAAAATCATTGTTTGTTTGAAATTATTTGCCGAATAATGACTGATCGAAACTCATAAATGTCAAAGCTTAGTGCACAGATTTCTGTATTGCGATGATCATCTACCAATACTTTAAATCCGTAATTATCTACTCCGAACTGTATGCCCAACAAACAAGTTACCAAACCAATCCTAGATACGCTGAAAAAAGCGATTAAAAATCTCGGATCAAATCTCCCAGCCCTCGAGAACGACTCAGCACCCAAAGTAAAGTCAGCGTCCGAGGCGCCGAATCCTGTACTCCTTCAACCGAAATATATCCTGCCCGCAGGCAAAGCGACTCGTGCAGCGTCGCATGTCAAAAAGTAGCTTTGACAGCCGATTCAGGAGAGCGAGGTGCACACGGAGTCTTCGCGATTGGCTTGCCTCGGCTGCTGCGCAATTTGAGTGGCAGTAAGGAGCGCGCGGCTGAGTGGGCGAGTGGCTTCGTCGCAGAGAGAGAGAGAGAGAGAGAGAGAGAGAGGCCGGAAATTGGATCGAAGCTCGCGCTTGCGTGCCTGCAGAACTAATTTGCCGGTGTTGTCTCTCGAGCTCTCCTCCTCCTCGTCATCGTCGTCGTCGTCGTCGTCGTCGTCGTCGTCGATGCGCACCTGCACTCGAGGCGAGTCGACAGGCTCCGGCTTACCGCCTCTGCGGCGGAGTCTATCTTTCACTTTTTCCCGGATTCTTTGTTAAGCGATTTTGCGCTTCGCGGATTAGTGCCACTCGGAGTCGAGTTCGTTGACTAGGAAAAGACACTTTCTTTGAATTGAGCTTCGAGTGTCGGGATGTAGGGGGTACTTTTACGAAGCGTTGTTTTTGAGGGTTGAGGTTGTTTATTCAGGGGGCGAAAATAGTTTTGCTGGATGTAGCTTCTGGATAATTAACGGTGAACTATCGATCTCAAAACATTGTTTACTGTCGTTTGTGTACTCGCTCGAACTCGATATCAATGTGTATTCGGTTTAATGATTATCTGTCTTACGTAAGTATAGCATAATACTTTATAACTAAATCAAAGGCTAATATATAATTTAATGTAATCTAATATAGTATATTATCGTCATTTTTGTCATAATGTTAATGAATTAATCAATAATAAATTTATTAACAATATTTTTCTGAATAAATATTAAATCCACCTTTTTCGTTTTTTAACAGCTTATTTAATTATCAATAAAAACAGTACTTTTATGTTATTAGCTTTCATAAAGCAATTGTTAATTAAGCAATAAATTATGCAAAAACTCATCGAAACAAAATAATTTTTACAGCTTATTATTATTATTTATTTATTATTATTAAACAATACATTTATTTTATTATTATTGAACATTCAACAATAATACATTAATTTCACTTTGAATTTAACATCAATTCATTTCGAATGCAACTGCGAAAACAGTACAAAAAGCTATCCGCCGAATTCTAGTAAGTAGGAAAAGCCGCGTTAACATTAAAACGCCGCGATCGATGCGAAAACTGGCCCCTCGAGCCCAATCGGACGACGTCAAATATATCACGGCAAAGGCGCGAGGATTGTTTATTTACCAGGACGAGTTTCTCGCGGCGTAAACGCCGCGCGGCGCTTTCGGTGCATAATGCATCAAGAGCATTTGCATAACTGCGCAAGCACCGAGTCGCGCTTTTTAATGCCCCCGCGCCCAAGTTTTAGCGGCGGCGCGGAAAATTTCGCAAAGCGTTTTTGCGCGAGGATTAACGCGCGCGCGACGCGCGGTGACTTTTTGCCGAATTAACGGAGTTACAAAGGGTTTTATGCAAATTTTTGGCCGATCGGGGGAGAGTTCAGCGAGGCGCGCACATTAATTAACGAGCCTCGGCTCTTCGGGATTTGTAAACACGCTGACAAATAGGGGGCGGACATAATATTGCGGAGACGCAACAATAGATGGGTGAATTAATTACACGACCCGGGCCTTTGTTGCTCTCGTTTCGCCGGGAAAAAAATTTCCGACGACGCGACGTGTATTGTTTAATGAAAGCACTCGAGCGCGGAAAAAAGGGTTATTTTATTTTGAATTCGAATACCCTTATTGGGCTGGCAAGTTGGTCGAGCGATTTTTTTGCCCCAAAATTATATGGACTTTTAAATTGAGTGACGCGCTGCGTGAAAAATTCAGGCGACGGTGGCGGGATTTCTATTTCGACTTTTCATTGCTGTGCGTCGATAAATCGAATAATCGCGAACGAAGTAAATTTATGAATTTCTATTTTCCATTCGCGTTGCGCGAATGCTAATTTTTCTGGTCGATTATTCAACGCGGGTAATTGTACGGTTCAAAATATCGTTTTGCATTGATGTATTTTTAAGTGGAACGCTTTTAAAGTTAGAATTGCGCAATGTGGAAACGTTTTTTGGGGAAAGTTTAATTTTAAAATCTGGTAAAAACTTTCATGAATAAAAATGTAAAAAGGAATCTTAAATATTTCGCAGACGATTAAATTTCTAGACTTTATAAATTACATTTAAATTTTAAATTCCTTCGGAATTAGGCAAAGTCAAATATAATAATATCTTCGGAACAAAAATTATTCAAAAATATTTTTTAGGCATTTATTCTTGATGTTTATTAAACTTTATGTTAAGAGACTGCAAAAAACTCACTTATTCATGTTCATCTGTCGTGATAAAAGAGCATTATATTTTCACATCTCGACGAGCATAATCTCATACCAGTCCGAAGCTTTTATCGGATGCAATGTCTTATTTTTTTTCATTTCCAGAATTTTTAGGACAAATATTAATGACAAGTCGATTGCCTCACTTTTCTCGATGTTCAAACCGGGTTTAGATTTTTCGAATCCACGATCTACTCATCGGCAGAACTGGTTTCGTTGGTATGTCCGAACGGAGTAGATATTCGTTCTTTAACCTTCGATGAGCAGCATCGAATGCACTTGGCGCGTCAAAAATTTTCATACTGTTTGCAGGATTATCTTTGGTAAGCTGCGTGAATTTCTATTAAAATAAGCTCAAGTTTTTCTTTTTGAAACAAGAGAAGCCACTCTATTTTTAATAAAAATCTGTAATTTCATTATTTAATTTGCACAGATGGATGATCAATCCAAACCAATTAAAAATTAAGTTCATAATATTTACGTTTTTTTTATTTTAGTCGCAATGATACTTGCTATCCGAAGGATTTTTGTCTCAATAGGAGTCGTAATTATTATTCCATAAATACTTGACTCATTATCATCCAAATATATTCAGTACAATAAAAAAGTTTTCTAGCTACCAATACATATCACAAATTTGAAATTCTTATTTACAATTTTGCGTAGTAGCAATAATTAAAGATTCATTCATTAAACCTGATATGTCAGTTTTTTTTATTAATTAAAAGAACAACTCTGTGGCATATTAAAGAGCTTACCTTAATGAAGAATAATAAGGAACGTAATAGAATATGAAATAATCCTGAAAAAGTAGAATAACATAATCTCGACTGTGTGTGCATTTCTTGATCGGCATATACAATTTTCACAATTTTTAATTTCAAAACAAGTGCTAAATTATTATGCATATATAATACATAATGCATCTTTGATATCTACGCATTAAATAATTTAAATAGTGCGGTTCTGTATTTCGTTTATTGAATAATCACGAACATAACAAAAAATTTTATAAGAAATGTAATTTGTTTTTCTAGAAGGAAATGTTGGTAGTCCTGCATGTTTCTCTCATAATTTTTTTTTTTATAAACAGTTAATCTTTAATATTTAAAAAGAATTCTTATTTAAAGATTTTGGCAATAAAATTGTAATAAGTCGGATTTTTATCGTAAATATTAATTAATATAATCATAAATTCTTTAAAATATAACTTCAGACTTATTTATAAAATTTGTTAGAAAAGCATCAATTTTGGTTTAATTTGCCCCTGAAGAATCTTCTTTTTATATCGTAAAATTATTTTATACGCCAAAAAGCATTATTATAAATTTTAACTTTTCACAAAGGTACACATACTATAATATTTATGCCGATTCTATTTTATTACACTTAAAATCCTTAACATTTTTTTTTAAATAAAAGTTCTAAACTAAACTTATCAAAAATACTATATAAATTGTTTATTTCCCTATACAATCTTTATTTCCCAACTCAGATTATCTAAAATTAAAGCACAAATGATTGCACTGCCATCAAAGATAACTTCACCAAAACAAACCTCACCTCTTGCACATCCTCGCTCTATTTCCAAACGCCAAAAAAGAAAAATCAACAAAAACCATAAATCTTGTACCAATATCACATCCTTACCTGATCAGGTGGCGATCCGCAGATCAAATCCGTCCTCTCCACGACTCTTCCGTACATCATCGCGGTCGAATGCGAAGGCTGCTTACCGGCGAATACCAAAGACGTCACACTTCGGGTCGAGCCTCCAAGCAAATGAATGTTTGACTCCTCGGCGTCCCGAGCGTACTGATTAAGAAGTCGTAAGGTCCCGGTTTTAATTCCTTGGCGTCGCTTTATCCACGCCTCCAGCGGCGGCGCCTCGCCTCTCGAGGAAAGGAAGGGAAATGAAAAATCTCGCGCGGATCAACTCTCGCGGCTCGTTGCTTCTTTTTTGCTCTCGCGAGTGTGTGGGAGCTTATCTCGAAGCTGCCGCTCCGCTGTTTCGGATCGAGAGAAGCTTTCTCCGAGCGCGATTTTGATAAAGAAGCGATGCCGAACGCGCGTTATTAATTGCGGGGATTTTCGTTCGGATGTATGACAATAGAGCGCTTTGATTGATTTAGTGAGCAATTGGAGGAAACTGCGGGCAAAGAGTTATGAGAAGCGATAGGACTTTGTTTGTGCGGAAGCTTCTGTCATATTTTATGGCTTATTTTTTAAGTAGCTCGTAATGAGGCGCTGGAATTCATGATATAAATAGAATACATGATTAATTATTACTACTTTGTTGATAGTAAATGTATACTTTGGCGATTACGATTTAAATATATGAAAAAAGAATGCAATATAATATGATAAAAAACACCATAGGACCAAACGAGAACTGTAGTATTTTTAAATTTATGTTGTAACAACTAGTCTCGTACTTATTTAAATATAAATAATCTTGGATGGATTATGCAGAAATGTCTCGAACAGTCAAGCTACATCCACGACAAGCAAGTTCCATTTCATCTGATTAAGCTGCTAATGCAGCTGCTAGCAATAATACATTTTAAGCAATTGGAACGGTACAATGTTACAATAACATGTTGAGCAATTCGTTCGTTTACAAGTATAATAAGAATATCAATGTTTTTTCTGCTTTTTTTTTATATTTACAATTGTTTTTAAACGCTTCTAATGGAGTTCAACATAAAATGCTAATGTTCAAGTTGTTTGCTAATTCTGTTTACGCGCGAATTTCACTGTGATCTTTACCTTTTATGAGAGAAACTCTTCAAAACTTTTAAACGGAAATTTCTGCGAGTCTCGCGATAGTTGTGGAATTTTTGGGGTGAACATTTTACTACCGAACCGCAAATAATAGAATTTTAATGGTCTACCAGTAGAAGCACAGAAGCATTAGCTTCAGTAAAATATGTGAGTAGAAAATAAACACCTTGTTTTTCACTTGTAGTATGCAAATACCAAAACAAGTTTGCAGGTTTCTTCTAGTAAATCATGGTAGATTTGCATTCCATAATAAGTTAATCATTTACTATAATAAATGTTCAAATTTGGTGATTAATCATTTATAGCATAAAAGCTGTACATTGTGATAATTGTAAATTATCAGTTTCACTGTTTATTTCAGTACTTTTTAAGTAATTTAAGCACTGCAATGTATTATATTAAACGTAGGTATATTATTCTATAAAAATCAAAATGATTCAGCATAAATTTCTAAAAATATTTCGCAAAATAACGTCTTCTTCCAGTATACCACATAATCATCCAGATTAGCTTTCAATCCAATACGCTTAACAATAATATATAATTCGTTAAAACCGGCCAACTTTTTCACCTCCATCGAATCCCGATCCCAAACTTGTTCAATTAAAACTGAACGCCGCTCATAAATACTCGGGAGCCATAATTTACAAAGAGCCGCAGAGTCATTTACATGAGGCGCTGCGCACAATAAAAATACATCCTTAAATCAAATCCCCCTCGACTCTGGCGCGACCTGTTATCTTCCAATCCGGAGCGTTCCACCGCGCGCCGAGCCTAATAAAATGACCAATCCCTGGCCCCGAGCCGAGAGAGCCCCGAAACTTTCCTCTCCCTCTTCCTCCTCGCTCGCCGCTCGCCGCTCGCGAGAGAGAGAGAGAGAGTGAGAGAGAGAGAAGTCGTAAAAGTTTAATCTGAATCCGAAGCGTGCGCGTTTAAAAGTCGTCTCCGCGACGCCGGCGGCGCGGCTTATCTCCGCGAAGTAAAGTAGAGAGCGCCGTTACCGCGGCCCTGGAAATCACCAGATGCCGCCAGTACTCGCGCCTTCGGAGGTAAGGGCCCCCGGGGAAGCGCGCCGAGGGTCTCGGGATAACTCACCCGATTGCGCGGAAGCGCCTTTGCCGGGGATTCTTAACGAGGGGCTGCACGTTGTCCGCCGGATATTGCAACGAGCTTTCGCGAGATTTTACGACAATTTTTGCTTTGCGGTTGATTGATTTTTTACGGGTTGGGCGTTAAAATTAATGTAATTATTGCAAGTCAGTGCACGCAGATGCGTTCGGAATAAATTGTTTATTCAAATTTTTTGCGTACTTACTAATTACGTTCAGAAAAAAAACACAATCTGTTTGAAAACTGTAATCAGCGTCAGAAGTGAGCCGAGGACTCACTCAAATAGAAGACAGGTTTATCACGGGCACGCGTAATTTTTACGACTTTGTCGGCTAAAAAAACCTAATATGCACTTGTTATAACAGCAGGTTCAAGATTAAAGTTTCAAATGAGAAACTTGTTACAACTTATCTAAACTTTAAAATATTATGCAAATTCATATGCGATTAGATATTATCAAACATTTGTAATAAAAAACCGTTCACTATTTTTCTGACTTTTATAACAAGCTGAAGGTCTGTATATATTCTGTAATTATTATCTGTAAAAGTTGTATTCTTTAATTAACATCTACAAAAGTTATTCGCTTGCCTTTGTTTCGACTACCCTCACTTGTAATCCAATTATCGACCATAAAAAAAGTTTGAAGAAAACTGCATTAAAGTGGAAACAAATGATTAATCTATAAGCTACAAAGAGGCGTGCTCCCGCAATACGATTATTTATCAGCCCAGCCAACATAAAATTCCCCGTCCGAAAGCCGCAAAAGCCATATCGCAAGCTCTCTCTCGGGCAGGCAGCCGGAACAGCTGTGCCCGCTCGCCGGGCGCTCAACGGGCAGGCGCCGAGCCGCCGCCGTCGCCGGCGGAGGCCCGTCGTCGGATGCTGGCGCAGCTCGGCGCTCAGAGCCACGCGAGTGGCCGCGCGAGCTGCTTGCCGTGTGAGCCGCGCTTTCTCCGAGCTTTCGCGGAGAGAGAGAGAGAGAGAGAGAGAGAGAGAGGGGGCCTCTGCACTCTGCTTTCGCTCGCGAGTGCTTTAGCGGTGATTTTTTTTTAACCATGTGCGCGACCGTCAGCGTGAGGCTGCTGCTGCTCGTCGCCGGGCTGCTTGTCGGCTACGGTGAGTACGATTTTTTTCCGCGGCCAGACGCGGATCCTTCTTTTGGATGGACTTCGGGGGGAAATGAAGCGCGAAATGAGGAATGCTTTGAGAAGGAAGTATTTTTGGGGTTTGATTTGATTTAGGAGGGCCGTCGACAAAAGTTCTTGCAAAGAAATTTATATCGATGACGGAAGTACATATAATAGGAGAATATTTCGTACAATGGAAACAAATATTATTAAGAGTAGAAATTTTTAGTTTTAAAAAAGTCAGAAATTACACAATTTTTTTTTATTGTTCATTAAATTTGATCATTCGATTACTTATATTGCTACTAAACAAACGTCTACAAAGTTACATAGCGGTATTTAGAAAATAATTTATACGTGTGAAGTAAAACACAACTTTTTACATTTTGTAAGTTTACAAGTAACTTTTTTTTTACCAAACAATTTCTACGATTTTTTTGTAACAATTCCTGTTTGCAATCTTTTTTTCGTTTTATGCAACACCCATCTACTGCAATATATTTTTTTGTGAAAGCAACTTTTCGAAATGTCAAGCCACTTTAATAAAAAATAATTTTCAATTTTCATTTCAGTTATACAAAAATGGAAAAGATACACAATTAAATTAACGTAAACATCATATTTTGGAATCATTGTACTACTAAAATTTTTTTTCATCATGTTCATGCGTTCTGAAATTAATTAAGCCATGTCGATGAGCACGAATCGATCGTATTCATCGCAGTACAATACCAATTATAAATAATTGGTGTATCTTTACTGCATTTGTAAAAACGCTATTTAGGTCATTTTGAAAAAATTTATCTGGGTTTTTGATTAATTCATCCTGTTTATTATTACGTTTTTTTTGCATACTTTTTTAAATAACTAATAAATACAGTTTTACTAAAATAACTGTATACTGGAAACAATAAATCTAGTAAGTAAATAAATAATAAGTTTGAAATTTAATAAGTGAATCTCGACCTAAATTTTCAAGATTATTAAAATTCGTTACTTAAATTATGACTTTTAAATTCGAGATGATAGCACTCGCATTTATTAAAAACAAATTAGTAAATTTTAAGTTGCAATTACGACAAAGTTTAAAACTTTAATATTAACTTTGAGTCTTCGAACTATCGTAAACAAAGTAAACAAAATTTCGACAAAAATTTGTAATAACGCACGAGAACTTTGAAATTATTTTAATTAGCCAAATACTTTTAAATTTCATTAATTTAAAATGTAAGATCTAAAACTGAAATTCGGTTTATTTAGTCAAAATAATTAACGAACCCAATCAATGCGCTTTTAATGCTGCTTTCATTAGTTATTTTAATTGCGTATAAATATTTTTATCTGTTGCCAAGTTAATTTATTGTCAATATGCATTTAATTTAAATGTCACCCATCGATACTCAAGATCTAAATAATTGTTTAGTTAGATTAGTTAGAAGTTATTAAAGGTAATTTGGTGCTTTTACTTCATTAAATTAACAGTTCCAGAAAATGTAAATAATGCAAATAAAACTGTTTTAAAATTATTTACTAAATCAGTACATACAATATTTTAATACAATTCTCGTTCAAAAAGTTAAAAGTTGAATTACGAACAAATATTAGTTGCTTTCCTTAAAATTTTAAAAATTTTCTTGGAAACTAAATCTTTCTTCAAAGCTTAAAAAACGTCTAATTTTTATACCAAAGTCTTTTTCAAACGTTTTTAATTGCCAATCCGAAATACCCCTTCGAGAAAGTAATTTCACTGTCATAAAACAGCCACTCGCCAAGAGTGGAGCCGAGGATCGGCTACTCGCAATAAGTAGCGAAACTTTCCCGAATTCAGCTCTCGTCGAACAAAGAGTTAACACGACTTACGCCCGTTTAATAAACTCTCCCCCTCCCGAGCATCGGAAGGCCTGGCCCGAGCGCTCGGAAAAATGCAGCGCAGTCGATCCGAGAAGAAGTTTGCGTGCGGAAGAGTTTCAATTAATCAGAAAGTCGCCGGGGCCGAACTTTCATCGATTCAGCGAGCGTAAAAAGCCGCGGGGGAGTTAATCCTGCTCCCGCGGCGGTTCGGTCATTTAGCGCGGTTATCCTCATTCGAGATTCTCATCTCGAGTCCGAGTGGCTTTAAGTGTTCCTCCTCCTCCTCCAGCTCCTCTGCCCTGGAAAGAAATAAAGTGTGCGCCGAATTCGCGATCGGATCGAGAGCAGCGAGAACAATGGAGTACAGGACGGGCGATGCACGTGTCTCTGTGTTTTAGTACCGATGCTCTTCCCGATATACTGATTTTCCGATAATTAATTGCGGCTCCGGACGCGCTAACGCCGTTAAAATAATATATAGGTGCCCGACAAGTCGTTCTCAAATACTAAATAGTACAGTGCGCCACCTCATTAACCTCCCCCCGATGCGTTTGGAATGGAAATGGCCTCTCTTTCAAAGGGATGATTTGAATTTCTATTTCGAGCTAAAGTTCGTATTTCAAATTTCTTGACTGTAAGGGATGTAAATTCTGATAAGGTAATCGGAATTCTTTCAATTTAATTTAATGATCTGAATAATATTAAATAGAGGAAACGTTGCATTAAATGATAAAAATAAAGTGCATGTCTGAATGCACCGAGCCATTACTACTTACGTCAATAAAGGATACATTTACCTCGGAGCTTTTTATTATTAATCCTGAATTTAAAGTATAACTTGTTCTATAAATATCGTTAAAAGTACTCGTACGGAAGTGAAATTTTATTAAAATTTTCATTTAACGCTAATTTAGCTCAAACTAAATTTATTATCTCTGTAAATATTTTCTTATACTCTCGCATACATTAAAACTTTATATATTCTTGTAAGATCCGCTAATATTTTTTTAGCATATCGCAAATAAAAGTTTTCCGCTTAAAATCACATTCCAGTGTACATAAAACTTGGACCGTCTTAAGTGGGAAGTTTCTGAATGCAAAATCGCTGAATTATGGAGATAGACGCTACGTACAGAAAATCCGGCTTGATTTGATAAACACACCGAGCTGGGAGCAGAATCGGTGCGTTCTGAATTTGCATAGGATAGATTCTTACGAGCTAGAGATTATCTTCCATAATTTTGTTGGAGCTTGTTTTTATTTACATTAAATTTTAAACTTCAAAAAATTGAGGCTGTTTATGCCGGTAAGCTTACAGACAAGTTTTAATTAATAAGTAACTATCTAAAATTAAATTAATAAAGTAAACAATTATTTTCTCGAAAAATTTAAAGCAAACTTAGCCATAATTAAAACGGCGGAGTAACTTTTATGCAAAAAAGGTAAAACCCATTTTTGTCAAAGAAAATGCAAAACAATAATTGAAAACGTTGCTCTATTTTCCATCACCGATCCCTAACGCACGATCGCACGCAGCGTTTTATTAATTATTCGACCGTGCTGTTTATTTTGCCCAACCAACATCATCCGCAAAAGCACAGAAAAATAAAAAATAAACAGGAAACGAAAAAGCCGGCTAGGCAGGGCGGGCAAGCAGCCTGAAAAGATACTTCGTAGCCGAGCGCCAAACGTCGATTTCGCGATTACAGAACGTACACAGACACGGCGGCGGCCTCCGTCGCTGATACGCGTAATAAAACTGCCGCTTTTTGCTACCTTTTCCCCCCAAAAAAAATAAAAATAAAAAAAACGCGTTCCCGCGTTTACTCTGGCGGCGCTCGATGCGTTCTGCGGCTGCATCGGCTGCGCTTTACGAGGCGCAGTGCTCAACGTCGCCTCGCGTTTTCGCCGCTCGCGCAAAATTGGCTCTCTCTCTCTCTCTCCCTCTCCCCTTGAAATCCGAGACGCTGAAGAGCGAGTATATATATTATTATTATATTAGGGCGCCGGGGATCGTTTGGAACACTGGGCTCGCGATCGGGCTTGATTTAGGTTGCAGCGGTCGAGAGAAAGATTTCGTAATTTATTTGCCCGGTGCTTCATGCAAATGCGCTAGTTGAGAACGCGAAATTTTCGAGGAGCCGCAATTCATTATGCTAGCGAAACTCGGTAGGCGTAAATTCGTTCCTTTTTTTTATTCTACTTTCAAATGGTAAAAATCCTTTGAAACTAATTATTCCAAAGCTAATAAATAAAGTCCGATTAATTTTACAGGGTTGTGATTTTCAATTTATAGCTTTATTCTGATAGTTAATAATAAACTCGCCGAAGACTATGTATTCAAATAATTACGGATCAGTGAATTACAACGCATTAGAATGCTAATTATAATAAATTATAATACCGTGGAATAACAAAGGAAACAAGCTTTATTCTCTTTAAAAATGTTACTGGCAGAGAAATATAATACTTCCGTTTTATGCACGCTCTTCAACCCGATTTTTCAGCTTTATATTCCCGCGTATTTTAGTATCAGTTTCAAAGGAGTACACTCGAACCTTTAAAATTTCGTTCGCCCCCCGCGGAACTCTCGAGCTGCTGCCGCTGCTGCCGAGTCCGCCCATTGGTTGAATCGTAGAGCCCCCCCGCCGTCTAACGCTCGAACCGTTCCACGCGCACATAATGCGCGTCGCGTTACGGCGCGGAATCGCTTTTCCGCGAGACCGTTTTTCGCCGAGAGAGCCCGGCGCCGCGCCGTCACGGACAGCTCTGTTCCTCGTTAGCAGAATTGAATAAATTTAGCTCGGGGCGCGGCTTTATGCCCAGCCGAGATTTCGCCGTTTAAGTTTACGCGCCTTGGCGAAACGAGAGGCTCTTAAAAAATAGAGATATGCGTTTCGGGAAAGTGTTATTGCGGCTCCCCCCGCCGGGAAAGAGAGGCGGCGATCCGCTTCGGGGAGGGAGGCGGAAAAAGTTCGGTAATGGGATAACGTTAATGTTTTGATTCGCGCTAGAAAAAGTTTTCTCGTTCGCGATCTGGTATAAAATGTATGAGTGATTTTAGATTTAACCCTTTATTCATTGAGAGTATTAGGTTTCTTCGACGAAAATATTATTGTATGATAAGCAGAAAAGACTTGATATTTTTTTAAACGTTGAAACCTTTGTAACATTGGTTTTTTATCTGGATCGAAAGCACATTACTTTGAACAAGTGCATAACAGCTGCAGAAAACTACCAGTATCTAAAATTTAACGTTCTCATAACAAAAAAATATAGTCCAGGGCAAATAATAGGCAAAGAAAACAGTTCTTTGTTCAAGAAAAACAAATACTCGATTCTTTTTGTATTTTTTTTATTTTAATTAAATTTAAATTCCATTTTCTCTATCCAAAAGTATTGGTCGAACCATTATTATTTTATGATACATTACAGAAAACCGCAATAAATAATTCAAGTTTAAAGGCACCATCATCTTGAAAGAAAACAAATTCGCATGAAAAACATTCTCTATAGAAGCGGTGTGCGATACCTTTTATGGAAGAATCAAATTTCCGAACGGCGCCCATTTCCGCACGTGGAAAAATCATCCGGAAAAATCATCCAGAAAAAAAGGGAGAGAGAGAGAGAGAGCAGGAGAAATCTGGCTACGAATGACGGCCGGAAACGATAAAGTCTCACGGGGCGAGAAAAAGCCGCTGGAAACGGCATTATCGGACCCCCGCGTCCACTACAAATCCGTTTTGCCACAGATTCTCTCTCATATTCTTTTCCTCCCTTCCTTCTCCCCTAATAAAACTTGAATATAAGGTCCTGTAAGAAACGAGGCAAAAAGAAAACGAGATGAGATAAAGAAGTGCAAGTGGAAAGAAAAGACTCGGACGGAGAACGAAGGAATTAGAGGAAGGAAATAGCTGGGGTAAGGGAGAACGAATTTGAGAAGTAGAAAAGTGCAGTATACCATCAAAATAGAAAAGCCAACGGAAATAAAGTAACGGAATGGAAAGAAGAAATGGGAGTGATTTGATTTTAATTCGATTCTTTATTTGCGATAACTTATATAAAGTAAAGTAACATTTAGAAATATTTTTTTAACTCTCAAAGCGATACGATGTAATTAATTTTAAAGTCTGCAGCAGAGTTGGAAAGTATTATTAATAGTATAAGCAGTTCTTCGAAGCTTAAAAAATAAATGGAAGCAGGTGCTGTAAAAGGGTACAATAAAAAATTTATTTCTTCGCTTACGTCCGCTGTACAAAGATCATGAAACGTCGTGTCTTACATAAATCTTACATTTATCTGTTCAAGATTTGAATTATAACTGGCGTTCAAATATGAGAAATGAATAAAAGATGAATCTCCAGATTAAAGTTTATCTGACTATAATGTTTTATGATCACTTAAAAGTTGTAAGAAAAGAATTATTACAAAATTTAGCTCTATACGAAACTCGCTTTTAATCCGCCCCGTAATATCAAGATTTAAACAAGATCAAGTAACACAATCCCCCGACCTTCTCAAAAGCTTACCTAAGACGCCACCACCAAAGTAGTGGCGTCAGTAAAATTTCCCCAATTTCGTCTTCTCCCCGCCCGTAATAATATTCCACAAATCCACGAGAGACATTAATAAGCGGCGGTCTTGAAAAATCGTACGACAAAAGAATCTCGCAGATGAAAGATATCGGCGGTTACAGTGCAAACATTTCTTATTCAACCGGGAGAACGAGCGCGAATAATAGGCGGAGGGGAGCAGAGCGCCGGAAACACGTCCGATGCGACGCGGATAAGAAAGGAAAGAATATCCAGGGGCCCTTCCGAGGAGAATAATCGAGGATCGGTCGACTGCGCCTTTGGCCCTCCCCCCCGATGCGCCCGTTGAATATAAGTATCGGAAATTGGATTCTGGATTACTCGCGCACGCCGCGCGCATGCAGTCTTGCACAATCGGAGGTACCGGCGGGGCTCTTACTACTGCACGAGTACGCACCCCATTATATTCTGCGTACCGAGAGAGCTCGTGGAGAGGACGAGATAGGGAAACGAGAATTACGTGCGCTGTAAAAAGGCGCTCTGCCTTTTCTCGGGATCTGAGGGAAGGTCGAGGGTAAATAGTTTTTCGAAAGCTCTTTTGGGAAATGGGTTAAATATTCGTTTTAGCCCGTTGATGAAAAGATTTGGATTATTTATAAGGGAATTAAAGGACATTTTTTCTCTCGGGCTTAATTAAATTCCGATAAAAACTTTTTAAAACTAATATTATGCCGTCAATACATTAAAAATTAATTGCACGTCAATTCCGTCCATTAAAAATTAAATGTATATTTCAATTGATAAATTTACAATTTCTTGGCGATAAGCTACATTGCCTGAATTTTCATTTTCCTTTTAATAAAATTTTTTACAAGCATACCTATTCGAAATAAAAAAGAAAAACCTCGACATCCAACACATATCAGGGAGCACATCGACGTTCAACAAATTCCTCTCTGCCCGCATAGAAGACCTATACGGAGCCTCTCAAGACGGAAAAACTCATTAAACCGAAACTGCCAACACTCTTTCTGAAATGCCCTACAAAATCGTAATACCGACGCGTTTATACGTCGCGTAATGCCTCGCAATAACCTGTAGCCTGCAATAAATATGCCCGTAAAGAGGGCAGAGGCGCGCCTAAGAAGATACGTCGCGCATCGTTTGCAATATACGAAAATTTCCCTCCCTACGCTCTCGCCGCCTATACCTTTTTCTTTTTTTTTTTCTCTCTCTCTCCTCCACCCTCCGGGCGCGTCTTTATGCGCCGTATCATAAAAGCGAGGGATATGCCTCCATCGCCGAATTACGGGTAAACGTATGCGAGATTGCAGTGCCGGGACAATGCCGGGAGTTGTGTTTTTCGATTTTACAATATGGCTCGTCTGTTTTTCCGCGACCTTTGTTTGCCCGCGCGGCGGCGGCGGCGGCGGTGGGCGGGACGCGTACGATTCGAATGAGAATTCGAAGGACTGGAAATATTGCTAGATTCCTCTCTTCGCGTATTGCGAATAAAAGTTTCTCGTTGCGGCTGTTTACCGTGCGGCGGGTCCCTCGGTGGGAGAATTGTATATGCTTCTTTCGTTGGGGTTATTATTTTCCGCGGACGCACGAAATTACGAGCGCGGGCTTCTGTTTTACCTACATCGAAATAACTTTTGTTGATGTTTGGGGATAAAAACTTAAGGATGCAAAACTAAGCTTTTGTATTTATTTAATATGTAAAATTGAGCCTTGTAAAATATGAAATTTGTAAAATTTAATAAATATAATACAAAATAACTTTCCTTTCTTTAAATACAAATTTGAATTTTATTAATTTCATGATGGTAAATATCTGCAATATTCTTTGGCACCCATACGTTATTAAAAATAAATATTCTACAACTTCAACTGCTCGAAAAACTTCTCCCTGGGCCAAATGAAAATTTCAATTGCACGCGCAAACAAACGCGCAACTTGAAAAATCTCTTCGAAAAAAGCGGCGGCGCAATCCGAAAAACCCCAACAAGCTCTCATCCGGCTCGCATTCACGATATATACCATTTGCGGAAGCGGAAAAAAATCTCGCTCCGGGGAGGCCGAGCATTAAATTGCTTTTACGATGCTCGCGCCGCTCGAGCCCTCCAGGCGTCGTCTCGCCGTTTAAAAAGGCCAGCAGCAGCGGCGGCGGCGGCGGCGGCGGCAGCTCGAGTCCGTGAAAAAAAGGACTCTCGGTCCTTTGTCGAGAGCCGGCGACCCCCAAGATGGGCGCGCGCATAAAGGCTCCGGTGCACACGCAACTCGCGATGGAAAACTTTCATTATGTACGCAGAGGAGGGGAGGGGTGAGGAACGGGGAGGCGCGAGTTAAAGGACGGTTTTATTAGGGGAGCCGGCAGTTCCGTAAGATCGCGAGAGCGTTAGACTCTTCCATCCGCAATTAGGCTCTTACGTGAGTTCTTTATTACTTTTATTCTATTACTTCGTCGACCCCCTTTTTTGTAATTTCGCCCGGCGGTGCAATTTGGAGATAAGGCGCCGCCGGTGCGCCGGCGCCGCTTTTAATTACCATTTTTTACGCTCGGCCAGCTTAAGTTGAAGACTTAATTTTTTCAAAACCTGCTCATAAAGGTGGGCTGGATGAACTGCTGTGGCTTGGTTAACGGCCGTGTCTGGTTGTAAATGACTCGCTGACGGTGATAATAGAACATTCTGCTAAAAGAAGATTTATCCGTCACTCTTTAAAACATTTATTTGTATTTTAACGCGCGATAAAAATGGGTTTAAACTTTCAGGTTTGCGAATTTCGTTTTCTATCGTTAAATAATTGCTAGCGGTTGCATAAAATTCAAAAACTAAATCACTACCAGTTTTTAGTAATAAAATAACCCATATACTCTTTTAATAAAAATATTTGAAAATATAAAAATAAAAAAATGAAATATTAGTCATTTATTCGGACATAAAATTTATGTCTAAATTTATTTTTAATCAAATAGTTTATTTCACTAGCAATTTACGGCCAAAAAACTGCAATTTGTAGAATATAACTATATAAAGTCCGGATATTAAAAATTGCAACTAAATCATGCTCATACCCATTTATTGATATAAAAAGGCAACAAAAGCAAATGAAACCTAGCCGTAATGTCCACTCAATTGACTCTTCCGGCCTTCTCGAACAAAACACATCCCAGGCTCGACGCCCAGCTGAATCGCTCGAGCGAGGCGACGTACCCAGAAACTAACTCGATAATTGTACTTTCGATTCACTTGCAGATAAGCGGGCTCGGCGCGGCCCATTCAGACGCGCTTAGCTTTGAGCTTCCGAAGCGCAGCGCGGTCTTGGACCGGAGAATTACGCGGCGCAGAGTCCAAAGTTTCCGCCGCCTCGCATATAGGAAATTTTGATTTATGTAAGACGCCCCCCGCGCCGCGTGGATGGCCGCTTCGCCGGAAGAAAGAAGGGTTTATCGAGCCGGATGAAATTTGCGGATGACGAAGGAATTGTTTTGGGGATTGAGGGATTGGAGATTATGTAATGGTTAGTCAATATGGCGGGAAGTTGTTGTCATGGATTATGCTGGCTTTGTTGTTATTTTCACGCGAGTTCAAGACAACTAATTTTACAATCCGCTTATAGGAAATTACCAACTGGCGGGTGATTATGAGTAATTAATTTAATGAAACTAAGGTGGTTAGCGCTTGCAGTTGTCGAATAATAATGTAAAAAACAACTTATTATTTATTCAAAAGTTACGTGCGGACCATTTTCTTAATAATTGTTTAAACAATGTTAAATAGATAAATTTTTTGAAGATAAATTCTGCTTATCAATTCTTAAAGTCACAGTTTAAGTGAAAAATTAACTCTTTTGCGCTGGAGCAAAGTTTAATTAAACTCAAGACATTGACAGACATTCCACAATGTTTCGTATCTTTTATCTCCTGTAATTAGCAAGCTATGCAAAGCCAGTATACTTACCACAAATGAAATTTAACAATGAAATAACAGCCGCTGTTTGAAAGAACCAATATGTAGGGGTATTTCATTAGCAGTTTAATTCATTGTCAATAACAGCACAACAAAAAAGCAGAATTTTTGCTTTTTATTTTAAATATTTTCGGATTGAATTTATAAAATATACCGGGCAATGCTAAAATTGCATGCTGTATTTAATCTCGCTTATAAACGAATGGAAAAAACATTATTACATTAATAGAAAGCACGATGAGAGAAATGCGGATTGAGAATAAAAGACGCCGTATTTCTAGCTTTTATAAAGCTTTTATATCCGTAAATGACCGCTAAATTACGTTTTCATTAAACGAATTTAAAATTCCACCAGCAAATTTGCTGCATATTTTTATGAATAGGATAAAGATTTAAAAATTTCTGTTTAAAAATATATTTTAATCTACATAAACCATATAATTTGAAATAAATTTTGTATTGTGTAAGGTAGTTTATGAAGTGGTGAGAATCTAAGAGTAATAAGCATTTCAAAGAAGTTAATAATAGCAATAGGAAACAAATAACAAGCATTTACAGAATTTTTAAACAAAATTCTTAAAAATTTAAGCTTAGTAATTATTTGGACCTACATCCGTATAATCTTGTCTTCGAATTTTTGTAAAACTCTGTTTTTCAATATGAAAGCTTTTTAAAATGTTGAATACCAGTTTAACGAGTGTTCTTTTATAGCTTCTCTTCTCTTTAAAACATAAAAAACGAAAAAAAAAAATCCCGCAAATAAGTCCTCTACCCGCGTAAAAAATATATAAAACGTATTTTCTTGAAAAACATATCACTGCTAATGAGTACAACGAAATCTTTCACCCATTTATAAATAAATAAAGTTAAAATCTTCTTGGAATTTTCTACGCCTCAACAAACCTTTTAAGTAATTTTCTTTAAAATATTATTAAAAGCTTTTAAAAAAATTGCCTTTTTCTCGATTTAAAAAAGCCGACTACATACAGCATCTTGTCAATTTAAATGCAACTAACAATCCCACCTTCGCTTCCTTCACTCCGCACATAGAAACTGGCCCCTCCAACGTACTTCCGGTGTGTAGGACGTCAGCGGCAGGAGCGACGCCGTCGCCCCGAGGGCTCTACAGCAGCTTTGTGTCTCGGCTTCTCGTCCATAATCGAGGCTCAAAGGAATATAAGCGTTCCCCCCCCACTCGCTCTTCTCGCGGGCGCGATAATCCCTCCTATTTTATTACCCCCCTGGAAAATTTCTCCATTGTCGAGCCGGCCTCTCTCTCCTGGATTTCACGAAAATGTAATTACACCGACGGTCCGGACTCCCCGATGGAGAAAAAAAAATTGAGAGAGGGTATAACGCCGCCTCTCTATTGTGCTCGGGATATTAAGGTCCCGATCGGGCAGGGCTGCGTTTTTAGGAGGAGGGTTCAAGTGAGGCCTCGACTGAACGCTAATAGAGGATAATCCTCGTGTAGGCAAACAGCCCGGAGGGGAGGGTTTACTAGGTTCGAATACGGGTGCCGATGAATAATGTGCCGCGGGGAAAGAGGAGAACGCGTGGGTTTGACATCGGCAAGTGATTTGTGGTGGTTGAGATGGGTTTATTTTCGGCGAGATTTTGTATCGATAACGTTTCGAGTGGTTTCGAGGGTGTGTTCGAGGGGCGGTCGAGCATTCACTTTTTAGGGGAGGCTGCACTAAAAATGCAAAGTAACGAGGTAATGTTTTTCTCCCTTGGGCTACCATGTTTACACTTAAATTCTTAAAAATTTATAAATAATTGAACAGACAACTATTGAGAACATAAAAAATGATGCAAAAAAACTAGCAAGTCTAGATATGATATAACCAAATGTAAAATGTTAATTCTTATAAAAAAAGCTACTTTAAATTTAAAAAAACCTTAAACTCATTAAACGTATTCAAGACATTCAACGGTTTCTTCTCCCTTTCCTCGTTATTCACAATAATTACAGAAGCAACCCCCATAACGCACCATCCGCATCGGCAGAGAGCGAACGACCGAAATGTGTTATAATTACAGTTATACACGACTAATGTTAATTAAACTTGTCCGCAGAGCTCGAAATTCATTTGCGGCATTAAATGGCAAGCGGGAGAGAGAGAGCCTCTCTCCGGGCGCCTCTCGCCGAGCGTAACAACTATTCCAATAAAGACAATCACTCCATTAGCGGGCAACCGAGTAGTAGCGGCAGTAGCGACAATGCAACTTCGGGCCCCGCGTGCCTACGGCAATAACGAGACGCGAGCCTCTCTCTCGCGTCGAGCGTCAGCCCCAAGCGGCGCGGGGGATTTATTTAGCCGTAAATCGCGTTAATCGCCCGATGAGGCCAGGATTTATTATTAGTCGAGGGCGCCCCGGCAGCCACTAGTTAAGTCGAACCTCCCGGCGCCGAGATGGGGTTGCGCCTCCGAGCTAAGTACTCTCCGGAACTCCGGCCTAACTACGTACTTGTGTTCGGCTTGCTTTTTCTGCCTTCCAAAGAGCGCCGGGGATGTAGCTCTTACTTCAAGTTACGCGCGCACGTCTTTGGCGCGAGTGTGTGCATTTGCGTTTTTCAGCTTGGAGCTGCAGCCAAGGTATATTTACTCTTTTGGGGTTTAATTAAAAGTGGGTTTTTTCATCAAGAGGCGAGGCATCGGGAAAAAAAGTCGCTAAAGAATACTTCATTATTGACCCGATAACTTTAATTTAAAGCTTCGGGGATAAAGGGAAAATAGTAATAAAATCCACTTTATCTGAGCAACGTTCCGGTTGGCTTTGTAAACTCTTTGAAGGAATTATACTATACCGCCTTGATTTTAGTAAGGAACGGCGAGATTGCTGTTGACCCAGCGGTCAATATTCCAGTACTTTAGATATTGACGTACGGATATTGACTGTGCAATATAAATTTGCTTGAAGGGGTTGCAATGAAACTAAAACGCATCGAAAGTGAAATAAACTCAGAATATAAGCACTGCGATTTTCTGCAATCAATGAACACGTTCGAAACATTTCTTTTTTTTTTATAGAAACAAAAGTTAACGGAAGACGGGAAAAGTAAGTAGAAAAATGCAGAGTTTAGCGAGACAATAATTTTATATTCCTTTTTTATTTGCAACTTTTAATTTATTTAATGAGATGCTCGTTTAGTAAAAGCAAGAGCACAACTTTTTTAAATTAAAGATTTTCAGTAGTTACGCAAGCAGTAATTATCCATTTCATAGAATTTGCTTTGAAAGCAAACTTTTATCAACTTAATGGATCTGTTCAAGTATAATGATCCTTAAAACGCACGTTTGAATTATAGCGTTCAGAAAGTAGAATCTTTGGCTTTGTTGACTATAAACTGCTACCAGTCTTTAAATAAAATTATATTTCTTAATGAAGATTTAGTTACATCGTTAATTTAAAAGATGACTTAACCTAAAAATTATAAAGTGTGATTTTAAAAATATTTATAACTTCTCGTATTTTCTAAAAATATTTTAACCATCATCAACACTTTATTTCGACGACGAAGTACGTTGATTAGACTGTTATTTTAAAATCTTCACTGACTCGTCGGTAGTATATAAAAAATTGTTTATTTTTGTTCCTTGTCTGGCGTTTCTTGAATACGCCTTTACACAGTCGGTTTCCCTGCAATATACAACGTCCCTTCTCAGAATAGAGTCTAAACCTATCCCATTCTTTTTCCTTTTCTCTCTGTATTTTTTACTTCAGCTTTTACCTGAGTAATTTAATCCGACTCCGGTGAACTCCGCTGCAGAACGGCAAAAGTCGTCGCTGCAAAAGGTAAAAAATAATTGCGTCGTTATGCCTGCAGCAGGAGCTTTTCGAAAATACGAGCTAATCTCCCTAAATTTCTGGAATGAAATTTTTCTTAAAAACAGCTTTCTTCACTCTTGGAAACCTGTTATTAGGATTGAATTAAGGACTTTTAGTTGACTGCCAATAAGTACGGATTTTGAAAGAAGATAAGAAAAAGCTCAATTTATTCATTACCAACTTTAAAGTATCAAAAGATATGAAACTTTGCAAAAATTTAAAACACATCGCAAACTTCCACTAAAAACGATCAGCTTGAATAATTTACGTGCGAATTCCGAAATAATCCTCAACTGAAAAAAGCAAATACTCGTCTTAACTTCCAACATTCTTGAATGTACTTTATCGGAAGCCGAGGCGAAGCTCAGACCGGGAGGAAAAACGGATCTCCCTCTTGGCTTTTCTTAATTGCTCTTTTTTTCGCTCGGCCGATTCCGCTCCACCCTTTAGTGCGAACGAGGGTCGGCCGAGTAAGTCGCAGCTCGCTGTGCGGGCCGGTTTGAAAGGGAAGATTGATAGCGTCGGCTTTCCGCCCCGAGTCTAAAGAAGATATTCATGAAGCTTTGATTCAGACGACCGCCGATTCATATGGAGGTTACACCCGCGAGAGAGAGATATATCTGACTCCGTCGGTCTGCGATAAGGTCGATGAATCTTCCGATTTTTTATCCCTGCCCTTTTTTTCGGTGCAGCCGCGCGGAGTCTCGGGAAATCCTCCTTTTTCAAATCGCGTAGCTGCTGCTGCTGCTTATCGCGGATGCGTCGAGATCGTGAGAGGAAAATGGGATGGGATAATTTTTTGTTTGTTAAAGATGGCCTTTCGGGCTCGTGGATGCACGGCTTTAGAAAAGCCTGCTGAATGATGAATGGGGAGAAGAACGCAGCTTAATTTATGAGGGAAGATATTAAGAATGTTTTGTGTTCGAAAATACACCGCTGGTTTTATGAAGGATTAAGAGTTTTGCAGTGTTTTATTCTTAGTTTTCTGAAATGGATTTAATCATTTTATTGCTCGATATGGAGCGTAAAAGCTGGAAAATCAATTTCGTTGATATCCTCGCGATTCTGCTCTAACGCAATTTTTTCGGTCCTGCCAACTGGCATCTCGAATGCACGTTAACTTATTCCCGGAGTAAAAGAGATCGTTTTCCGATTCGTTCAACGTTTCCAACCTACTATTTCACGTGAGCTCGTGTATTCCGATCGAGTAAATATTCCCGGAATTCTCTGACAGAAATTTCTTCTGAAATTATTTATCTCTGACTTGTTTCAAATCCAAATGTGAAGCTATTTTTTATTTTCGCGTTTTTAAATAACTTACACATTTATAAACTGTGTTTACAAACGGCTTTTTAGCCGAATGACAAATTTTTAAATAGAAATAATCTTTTTTTAACGTTTGGATAAATACAGAAGGATCAATAAATACAGAAAGAATATTAAAGTTTACAATCATCAGCGCTCACGTCAGCGTTCACCGATTTAAATATTTAAAACAGTCTATATTCGTTCTATACCAATCAATCAAACAGTGCCAACGTACATTCGGTGCTTTTTACGTAATTGTACAGGAGTTTTTGATTCGACGAAAAGCTTCAGATATGATTTTTGAACCTCTCAAAAACTCATGAATCGGAAACGGTCGATCAGTCTAAAAGCGTCGCACGAACGTCGGCGGGCTGCAGCCGTAAAGGGGCGCGCGGCGCGTGCAGCTGTTTCGCCGCCCGTACATTAAGCGCGCGCTTTCGAGGTTTAAAGCCTTCCCCGGCGTTGACGCACGGGCTCGGCCCGTCCGTTAAGATGAGTTAGCGCGTGCGCCGGTCACCGGGGCCCGGCCTTCCTTCCGGCGCGCGCTCCGCGGCCGCTCGTTAAGCTCGTCGTCGGCCGCCTGCAATTTTCGCCGGGAATTTACGGGCGCAGCCGACGACAGATTTCCCACGCGGCTGTTTAGGCCCTGCTGCTGCTGCATGCGCGAGCGGGCCGTCGCTCGTGAATCCCTGAGCGGACGCCTCCGCGTACGTCTGCGTATTCTCCTGATGAACTTGTCGGTAGGCGCGTTGACGGGCGTCGGAGGATTGCGAAGAAGCGTAGCGACGGTTTTCAGAATAATTTCGTGTATAATTGGTTTGAAGTATGGGTGAAGAGCGGATGTAGATTTTATATTTGCTTGGTATATGCAAAGACTTGTACATTGAAGAAAATATTTGGTATATTAAAAAAGGTACATTAAAAAAATAATTTTGGAATACATTAAAACTGATATTACGGTGACTGATGCAGCAGCTGATAAAAACCTTTACTTTAAAATATTAAAAGTACATTATTCAAACATTTGCTTATTCATATTAAGGGAGTGCAAACAATTTTTTTTTCCATTACTAAAAATTTCCCATGCGAAATTTTTTAATAAAACTGCAACATTGATTTCTCCAGAGAATTTTCTGTTTAAGAATACGTAACTGATACATTTTCAGCATTACATTAGTTCACATTATGATTTTGAAAATCTCTCACGCGGAAAGGCCAAGTTTTTCTAGAACCTACATCACCTTAAAAGCTCCAAACGTATACAATATCCATCCGTAATATAAGGCAGGAAATGAGATATCAATTTTTTATTTACGCAAAAAATCACGGAAAGTTGCGCACCCTAAAGCGAGCAGAGCCGCGACGATACCCTTAAAACCCACCCCTTGACGCAAACTCACGGCAAAAGTTTGCGAGTCAGGGTTGGAAGAAAATGATGCGCGAGAAGGCAGCTCCCCTCGCTTCGCCGAGTGAAAATCTTATCGTTAAAGTATTAAAAGGAATCGGGTTTGCGACGCTCTTAACTTTGTGCGAACTCGACATTTTCCGGGTGTTCGGGGGCCAGCTTTTTTATTCCAGGCATTTAATGCCCGGCAGCGAAGCGATTCCTCTTTACTGCGAAATAAGAGACTTATGAAACGTGACGCTTCGGTTTGAGGAATCAATCGAGCTGATTTTAATAAAAAAAATTGACGCACTTAAAGGGGAAGATCCTGCGGAAGCGCGCATAAAATTTTGTTTAAAAAAGTCAATTACGCAAACACTCGAACCGCAATTTTCGCAAATCAGCTCAAGCTCTCTCTCCTCGATATTATATATTGAATCCGATAAGAGACTGCGAATAAAACTTTCACGACTCGACTCAGTCGCGCGAGACTGTCATTCGATAATCAAAATATTGAGCGCGGATCTTCGGGAGATGATTTCACTCCGCCTTGACGCGCGAGAAATTCGCTCGATATAATGCCGCGTCACGATTTTTCCTCTCCCGACGAGAAAGACAGCGCGGAAAACTCCGACGGGGAAACGTATATACATGCACACAGATCGAGAGACGGCGAGCTTGACGTGACAAGTACAGAGGAAATTCATATACGCGGAAAATTGGGCAGGTTCTTTCGCCCCGAGAAAGGGATATATCCGTTCTTCGCCGCGCGCGAATCTTATGCACATGTGAAATCCGTCCATTTGCCCGTGAACGTGCTCCGTGAATTTTACGAAAATTTCCGAGATAGTTGTCTCGGTTTGCTTGATTTTACGAAAGAGATGACGGAAGCTCCCCGGGAAAGAAGCGAGGAAAATGATCGGATGCTTTCCGCGCGGTGCATGATAAGTTTATGCTCAAACGAAATTGAATGAACGAAATTTAGAGTATATGTGTTTAATTTTTTATTTCGGAGAATAAATATATTTTATATTCTATCTTTGTTTCACTCGGGCGAATAACGGAATTCGATATACGAAGTTATTTATTATTTTCATTCGACGGTAAAAGATAAAAATCTATTTAAAAGGGAATCGATGCACTTGATATTCCGCATTTTTGCGCCTGAAAGCAAACGATCAACTAAACTGCATTATCGCGGCCCTCGCAAAAAAGCTTCATCCCCTGAAAATTTGACAAGCGGCGTCCCAGCCAACGAAGACCCGCAAACGACATTCTCCGGCGTCCCAATAAAATCATCTTCCCCGCTCCCGGAGAAGCACCGAGAGCTCTATCGGGCCAAGAAAACACGGAGCCGAGAAAAAGAGCGGCACTTGGCGATAATAAATTTCCGGCGCCTCCCCTCCGCTGCACCTTAATTCCGCGAAAGCTCCGCGCCTTCGGGAATTCCCGAGTCGTGTCTGGCAGCCTCTCTCTCTCCCTTTCTCTCCGCACGAACGACAAAAGCCATACACCGCGCGCTGCGGCGGCGTCGATTCGATTTGCACCCGAGACGCTTTCCCTTCGCAGCTCTCGACGTCTATATATTTTTGCGAAGGCTTTCCCGGGGTACGCACCCGGGTAACGAGGAGAACCGTGGCACAGACACACAATCCGCGCCATCGATTCCCCATTTCGAGCGGCGCTCGTTTTATTATTCCGAGCTCGCCGCGCGCCGCTTTACTTTCAGCGGAGAGGAGCATTTTCGCGAGCCGAGGATCGAGGGGGTGGCAAACTGCGATTTTTTTTTTCGATCGGAGATCGCTGCGCGGTTTTTAGCTGAGGCTATTTCGATTTGAGTGCGGGGTTTTTTTCAAGGGATACCTGGAGTCAACGAGCGCCGCGTAAAAAGTTAACCAGTATTGGATGGTAAATAAAATAATAAAAGAAGGGCTGAGAATTATTTTGGGCAACTTTGTATAATTGTCGTTTTAAAATATAATTTATTATAAAAAAACTTTTCCAATATTTTCAATTTTACATATATTTTCAATTTGAATAAAAAAGTTGAAATTCTAAAGCTACAGTAAAAGCTGCGAGCTTTATGTCGAAACGAGAGTTTGAATGAAATTCAAAATTTTTTTTAAAGTAAAAGTAAAAACGGAATTTTTTAATTAAAAACCTTACAATATCTGGAAGAAATAAAGACAAAAAGTATTTGAACTTTCTTTATACTTCAGTGATTATTTTGACATTAGCTTAAAAAAACTTTACGAATTTCATTAAAGCACAGATTTCTTATCCTTAACACATTTCTTGTAAGTTCTTAAACTTTATAGAATGTAGCCCTTAAAAACAGATTTCTTCTAAAACGTATCAAAAATTTAATAACACTTTTTCTTCTTCCTACAAAGTTAGCACACAGCAAAAATTTACCCTTAAACAATAAAAACTCAATATTGACGTTTCCTCGCAATAATCTGAAACCTAAAAATTAATGTCGCCGTCTGAAAAAAGATCTCTCCCATAACTCGAGCAATCATAGACTCCATTTGGCAAAAGATTAAAGCAGCTCCGGCGAAACATCCTTGGCCGCGGCCATAAAAGGCTGGATAAACCGGGGGGTAAAAAGTAATCTGCAACACTTCGCAGAAAGATATCGCATCGGTTATTACAGCTCCGCGGCGAAAGGAGATTCCCCGGGTAGTCGGTAGTTCTCGTTTATAAAATTGAATAACTGGAAAAACAAACAACAAATACATCGCCGTCGGGGACAGGATCGCTGCTCTCGCCAAGCGAAAGAAAGCGCGCGGAACAGAAGAAGAGGGAGACGAAGAAGCTCTCCCCCCCTCCTCCTCCGCCGCGCCACTTGAGCGATATCGTTTCTCGCGCTGCCTTACATGCACTCGCGCTCGCGCAATAAAAAGTCCAATATCGAAAGGAGCGCCGCGCGCGCGGGTACTTTCACGGTATTGGAAAACGAACCCCGCGCGCCCATTGACTCCGGAGCTCCCTCCCTCCCCTCGCGCTCGAATGAAGTTCGCGAGGGCCCCCCCGTAACTGAACTTTCGTCTTACTTATATACTCGATGAAAGCCTCTGCCGAGCGGGCGGAACTTCCGCTACCCCCTGTAGCGTATCTTTTGCCCCTCTCTTCCTCTTTCTTTGCCCAGACGGGAGAGAGAGAGGAAGCGAGGAGCTGTTCTCTACCTAAGCGGCGAGAGGGAGGAAAAGCCTTATTCACGGACGCGCACTTGTACCTTCATTTGTACTTTACTCGGGCGATGCGGTACATTCGCGCTTAATTATGGCTTTCTGTTGTACGTGGAGCCATTTGTACTGATATTCAAAGCTCTTTCATATCGACCTATGAATATGCGCTGCAGCTGGAAAATTGAAAAAGCTTCTTTATTGATCGGCTGCATTATTTTGAATCATTGAATTATATTCAGTATGAGCTATTGGATTTTCAAGCTATTGTGGTATTTTATACCAATGCTCTTTTTTATTTTTGTTTTGGTAATTCAAAAACATGGAAATGATTGTTGTTGCAGGGTGGTGCCAGAATGCAGAACCCGGCAGGCGCTTTCACGATGCTAAAAATTCCTCTGCTATAAATGATGTCGAAAACGAACAAGATCTGTAAGTATTCAATTTTTTTACGTGTTATTTTATTAAATTCACTTTTTAATAATTTTACGTTTATACTTTAAATTAAAATGTATCATTAATTTCTTCTTACCTTTCGACATCACTGCAGAACTCGAAGACAGAAACATTTGTATTCACATCCATTTGAAGTAAAAAAAAAAAAGAGCCGAGACCTTTCCTCAACGTCCCGCGTTACTCTCCAATCTATACCGCAGTGCATTAACCAAAGACATTCGGGCCTCGCTATATATATACCTATACCCTCGATCCGGGCGATTTCCAAGTAAAATTAAAAGATTCACATCGCTCGGAAACTCGCCTACCGGCCTTGCTCTATTTCCTCCGCGCTCCCGGCCGCATGAAAAATTCAGGAAAAGTTCCGCGGCGAAGGACCGCCGCGCGCGGCCGCCCGTCGCTTTGTCGGTAATAAGAAAAAAAAAAGAGAGAGAAGCCGAAAATCGTCGGGCGCGGGCCTTCAAAGGCGACGACGCCGCGCACAATGATAGAGCTCGCGTAATTAATCGAATTACCGGCTGGTCTTTTTCTCCCCCCCCCCCCTCCCCCCGCGAGAGCGCGGAAAAACCCCCCCGAGTGCTAATTTTCGACGGGAGTCGCAAGTTTCGCTTCTTGCCGAAAGTTAATCGCCGAATTAATAACTAGCTCGACCCACTTCTCGAAGCTCCGCGCGCTTCCTCTTCCTTTCGCTGCTGAATAATGGAGGATACAGGGGGGAAGAAGGAGAGACGGATAGATCTCGTTTACTCGGAAACAATCCGAGCTCATCGCTCCCCGCTCGCGCGCAGCCCGGCTTCTTTGAATTATATCGGAATCGTATAAGTGTGAGTCGCAAACTCGCGGAGATTCAGCGTCCTGCTACAGGAACGTTCTGTGCTATTTCTTCGAGGGCAAAGGCGAACCGGCAAACGAAAACAAATGAATACACGGGAAAGCTGGGATATAGAAAGCGAATTAAGATAAGTAGCTGAATTTAAGTGGAATGGAAATTGATAGGGGATTCAATTTTCGGGAGAATTGATTGCGGTAATTATTTTCTTGAAAAATTCATATTTAGCTTTGTTGCGGCTCACGTTTCCTTGATAAATCGGCAAAATTGTATTGGAAAGGATTTATTAAGGGTCCCCAATAATGATTTACTGGCGAAAAGATTTTGTTCTGCCAAAGTTAATAACTGAAAGGATAATCGCATTCTCGAGTTAAAAGTAAAAGTCTTAAATCATACATACAATAATTACATTAAAAATAAACTGTTGCATAAAGCGATTCACAGCCACTTTAAAGGAACGTAATTATATATGCAATTCAGTTAATTCTGTCGCGTTGGAAACGTGACTGATTTCATTCAGATCTTGAATAGGCTCAAAAGTGACAGCTGTAATTAATAATCCGTTTTCCATAAATTAATGCTTCATTTGATAATACGGAATTATTCATGTTGTTAAATACTATTATTATAATTATATTCTTCCTATAATTAAATTGCTGTCGGATTCATATTGTCATTAGAAACAATTAGGTATTATTTACTTAATGAACATAATTATTACACGTAAATTATTTGATTGTAAATAAAATTAAAATTACAAAATTCGATGTACACCAAAATTTCACATTTACAGCTAAAACACCGTCAACAAATATTCGGCGATTAAAATATATTGACAATTGCAAAGGCTCACGCATTTTTTACATGCAGATTAAATAAAAATAGCAATACCCTTACTTTTCAGCTTGAACACCTTTCCGGAAGAAACATCAAGAAAAGACATGCGGCTCCTGGTAAAAAAGTTAATTCAAGACAGACTAAGAGACGGACGATTTTTTAAATCTGGTGAGTACTACTTATAGAATTTCATGATTATTTCAGAATCAGCTAACAGTTTCATTCCTCAGAGTCCACCACCAACCAACCGGAATGGTCCAACGACCGTCGAGCCAGACGGCAGCGCGGCAAATCCTGGAGGGTGGATTCCACGGAGCGCGAGAACGTGGTTAACGTCGGCGGTCGTAACCGCGGAAAGAAACGGCTGCAGCAGCAGCAGCAGCAGGCGGCGTTCCCTTCGACGAAGAAGTCCCGCAACCGTTCCGGTCGCCTCCGGAAGGAGCGGCCTAGACGCAGACGGAACCGGAAACGCGGCCGGGCCAGGATGGAGAAGGAGCAGCTCGAGGAGTGGGAGAACGACCCCCTCGCCATTCTGATGTCGGTGCTCAACATGCACAAGATGAAGAACGAAGCCAAACTACTCAGCGAGAATCCGCTCAACTTGTCCTCGACGCCGTTTAACGAGGAGTTGGGTGAGTCAAAATATTACTTTTGCGTCGGGTGCACGATTTCAATTATCGATCGAACGAATAAAGTGCTGTCAAAGAATCAGTAGATAAAGTCTGAGTTTGATTCGGCATCGAAAATAAGCGAATGACTACGGTATATAATAGGAATTATTATAAACCGGTCACTTTACTGACGTTTAAGAGGGGTTGAGAGCAACAACTTTCTTGTAAGTTGTTAAAATAAAACAAGCTTTTATTAAATAAGACAAAACTGGACAGTTGATTAATAACTAGTCAAAGATTTTCCACGTTTTCAACAAATTTTAAGCCATAAACCTTTGCCACGTGTAAACTTTAAACAATTAAACATAAATTTATAATTTATATCGCGAACCGTAAAATAAAATAGATTCTAGTTCGGAGGCACGAAGACCTTTACAAATAACGGAAACCGGTACCTTTTATCCACCCCAGTCAATCGCTCGAAGTTAAAACCAACTCCCGCTATTCAGGTCCAAGCAAACTTCTCGACGTATCGAACTCGACCTCCTCCGCGAGCTTCTCCTCGCAGCTGACAACGGAGCCGCGCATCCCGGAGCCGCCGCAGCCGACCTCCCGCTACCGAGCGCAGCCGGGCGAGGTGGAGCGCGAATTCTCGCGCCACGTGGAGCGCGAGTTCTCGCGCGCCCAGCTCGCCGAGAGGTCGAGGCAGCGCGCCGAAGCTAGGAACGAGGCCGACGACGACGAGGAGGAGGAGGAGGAGGAGCTCGACGAGGCGGACGAGGAGCTGCCGAGGTTCGACGAGCAGACGGCCAGGCAGCCCGACGACGTGCCCAAGGCGACCTTCGACCCCGAGAGGATGCTCGGCTACTCGAGGACGGACGAGGATCTGCCGATACTGGATATGGAGAACGAAGTTCTGCAGAGAACGCTCAAGGATTACAACGCCTACATGAGCTCGAGCGTTGTTAAAGCCGCTAAGAACACTAAAGTTAGGGTAAGAGTTTTGCTCGTCTTGTTTCTCTTGAAGTATTCGAGAGCAGTGGAGAGCTCATATTTATGTATAAACGGTAATTAAACGAGTACTTTTTTAAAGTATAAAACTAAGCGTATAACTCCAATCGAAAATTTAAATGTCACGCTTGAGTAACCGTTAATTTACGAAGTCATCTAATTACCCTACAAAGAAATCGATCGTACTAATTCAAAAAGCCAATTATCAAAACTTTTCAGCCGGATCAGGAGAAGCCCGAGCCGAACGAGTCTTACTCATCGGCAAGTTCAACGGAGACGAATATCTTCTTAACGGACGATGACGATCTGCGCGGCGATCTGTCCTGCATAAACGGGACGTTCCTCCCGGCTCCGTTCGTTCGCAATGCCGTCATCAAATATGTAAAGTGAGAGCACCATGAATTATTCAATTCGTTTGCGCGTTCGCGCCTTTTTTCACAATATATCTAGGGCGCAATAATACCGTTTTAATCAATCTCCCCCCCTCTTTCGAGTTTGTCCTCGAGGCGAACGGCGAATTTATAAGGGCTCGTTGTTTGTTCGTCGCGTCGGTGGTCAACCGTTTAAAGTTGGTTTTCTTGCAGAGCGAAGGATGGAGAGAGAAGGAGAAAGAGAGAATCTAATTAAGACGCGGAAAGTAATGGAATAAGTTCGTTCTTCTACTTTTTCTTAGTTCCTTTTAACTCGCGTTTTTGAGGAAATTAACGTCAGAAAGAAGTTGGTCTTGTAACGAAGAGCCGACTCTGATGCCCTGAATAGATTCAGTAAGATTTTCCCTCTTTCAATGAGAATTTTTATTTGTTTTTTTCGACTTTTGACCGCTTTGTTATATAAAGTCTATTCTGTTCTGTTCAATGGGGATTATTAGTCTGAACTTTACCGATCAGCTGTAATTTATTAGAATGCCTTAGTTTTTAGTTTAGAAAAATATCATTTTTCTCCAAATTTATTTAAAAAATTTGATTGAAACAAATTTTTGATACTCGTTGAAGCTTTTTATCAATAAAAAGGAAAAGGATAACATCTTAAAAGAATATTTTCTCCAAAATTTACAATAAAAGCAATTTTAATTAATCAAAACCGTTTGAAAACTAAACAAAAAAAAATCAAAAAAGCATGCAACAACTTTTTCTATAAGCCCAAACAATAGACCGCCCATTCGTCAAAGAACCCATCAGTTATCTAAAAATTCTTTATTCCCAAAATCCCCTCCCAAAAAAAAACAGATCGTCCCGCCCGGGGCACGAGTACCTGGAGGCGGACTACGAGTGCCAGCCGGGCTTCGCGATGCTTCGCCTGCCGGGCGTGAGCAACAATCGACTCCTGTGCCGCGAGCGGCGCTGGATCGGCAGGCTGCCGGTCTGCAAGTACGAGGAGATCACCTGCGCCCAGCTGGGCTGCGAGCAGCTCTGCAGGATCGTCAACGGCCGGGCCGCCTGCCTCTGCCGCGAGGGCTTCCGACTCGAGGGGCACGAGTGCGTAGGTAAGAAAGTTCGTGGATGAAAGTGGGGGCGAAATGAAAGCGGATTTCATTGGTGGGAAGTAAATAATTAGGAGTGCTAGATTTCGAGTTTCGAGTTTTACTTTCAAACGAAATGGAACAATAGTACTTCTTGTTTAAACATTTTCCAATTGTAGTTTGAAATTGTATTTGATGTTAAAAGCTCTGGTGTACTGTAATCGCGAGAAAAGACTTTGAGTTTAAGACGGGGCAAAGAGAGAAAGGCGAGAGTCAGGCCTTTTGTCTTGGTCTTATTTTAACTCGTCTTGACCTTTTTTTTTTTTTAACCAAAGCACCAAGAACAATTTTCTCAAACGCGTTTAAAGTATTTGCGAGAAGTGTTTAGTTAAATATGCCAAAACTTTTCTCGGGCGCTGCATTATTCTTTCTCCCTCGTTGAATGTCATTACATTAAACAGCGACGAAATCTCATAATAGTATACTTAACACTTTTAAATTTATGCACATAATTACGCTTCAAGTCGCAGCTGCGCGACTTTAAAAAAGTACTTTGTCACTCGCCTCTTTTAATTCACCGTTAAACCCTCGACTTTCTATCCGTGAAGCATATAAATTTTTCTCTTTCCTCGCGATCCGTCCGACTGAACTAATCAAGCGAGCGGGCGATCCTCATTAAAAATGCATAAAACACAGCGCCGAGAGCTTCACGCGGCTCGAAAAAAACGCGCTTCGAGTATATCGCATTAAAAGAATCCCCGCGACGCAGCGGCGACGATGCAGCAGCGACCTCCTCTCGTAAAATCCGAAACACCCGGGGTTTATTTAGCAGAACGCAGTTCTCGGACAATTTCTCGCAGCTCGCGAAACAAATAAATTATTTACGAGCCGCTGCGGAAGTAAATATTTAGCCGGCGAAGGACGGGAGGCAAAACGCGCGACATTTATAAAAAGTTTATCTCGCTCTCTGCCTCTCTCTCTCTCTCTTTGCCGGTTCGCTTCTGCTGGCTTCCTTTTTTTCCTTTTTTTTTTTATTCCCCTGCCATTAAAAAGACGAGCGAGCTGTGCGTTAAGCACAGGCGCGAGGAGAGAGAGAGAGAGAGACAAGGAGAGGACAAATACTCCGGACACGGCTGAGCGGATTTAAGCGTTTGAGTATTTTCCGCCCCCATCGCCTCCTCTCGTCTCGTATATATCGCGAGTGAGAGCTAACGGATAAAAAACCGAGAGGGAGAGAGAGAGAGGGGGGACCCTCGACGTTCGCTCTTCGGCGGGGGCCACCTTTTCCGAGGGCGAAGAAGGGCTTTTATCCGAGCCTTTTGTCGGGGGTAAAGTAGCCGTGTCGATGTATGTTTAATGCGCCTTCAAATGATGCATTGTCGCTTTTCAGACCCAGACAAGCGCGGCCGGATAAATTTTTTCGAGCTACGGTTTATTATGGAAGACGACGAAATTATTAACCGGGATTGTTTAAAATTATTTTGAGAATGTTTGCGTTCCTCAAATATTGAAACGTTCGAGTTAAAATTGCACGAATTTTCTCAAAAAGCAACCTTTCTTGTAATTGTTGTCTAGACATCTGCTTTACAACTATCTATATTTTAAAATGTTTTCATTCTTAAAACAGAATCATCACAAAATTCTTTTCTTACCACCATAACGTACTTTTTGCCCTTCACATAATTTGAGATTATTAATGCAAACCCAGCCCAACCAGTCACCCTCAAAAAGAAAACCCCCCAATTGCGACCTCTAACCACACGTTCCCCCGCCCATTCTCGTGCCGTCAGACATCGACGAGTGCTTGGCGAACGAGGGCCGCGGCCCCTGCGAGGACACCTGCCGCAACCTCCCGGGCGGCTTCTCCTGCTCGTGCGAGGGTCGCCCGGGGATGAGCCTCGCCGCGGACAACCGCACGTGTCAGGTGACGGAGGCGTCGCAGCCGAACAACGGCGGCGCGGCCGGCGGCCCCTGCACCTACGACAACGCCGGCTGCTCGCACACGTGCCTCGCCAGCATGGGCCGCATCTTCTGCCTCTGCCCCGACGGATTCATGCTCGAGGACGACTGGAAGACCTGTCAAGGTGCGTAGAGAAATGACGATCGCGGCGTGATTAACTTGGCTCGCCCCCTCCGGACGGGAGATCTGATGGGATTTGCGGGATATGGATGGACGCTCCTGCGGAGGGACAAATGGTTCGGGGTATGATTGAGGTGCGGCGAGGGATGCCTATAAAAATTTATTTTGTATATGACGGTGGTTCTCGGTAAAACATGAAAAGCGGAGTTTTCATACTTTTAAAGTGCAAGTACTTTGTTTAGATTCTAGTTTCTGCATTGAAAAAGCGTGCATGTGCCGCCGCAGCGGGATCGGAATCTATTTCTGTACGTGAATAAGTATAAATAAACAAAACGTCGCTGGCGCAATGAAAAATTTTAATAAAATGCAATCTGTTTTATAGCGAGGACGCGGAGCGCTTTCTATGCCCAAGAGCTTTAGCCTCGTTCTTGCATTATTTATTCTTCTCATGCGTCTGCACTAGGAAGAAAAGTTAAATAGAAGTTATTAAACTTTACTGCAGAATCCGAGCGAAAGTACTGCTCAACTTTCAATTTAATAGAATCTATTAAAGTCGACCCTTTAACGTTTACAGAGCTAATTGCACTGCTCGCTTAATTAGGTTTTGTTAGGCTTACTTGATGGTATTTAGAAACGACTTTTATATGATATTATACATTCCGCTCTTATTTACTACTTGAATAAATCGCGTGCCTTTAACGTGTTTTTTCATACTTTATTCTTCGAAATCATTGCAAAATCAACTTTTCTATTTTAAGCAGCAAAAAAAAAGTGTACATTTAGTGTCAAAATATCTCCGTTCGCTTCTCGACCAAACGTAAAATTCATCTTCCTGACAAAGAGTCTCTTAACATTCCAATGTCCGGGATTTTGAAATCTAGGGCAACTGACGATTCTTAAATTCCTGAAATCGTTTCGCCTCCGCACGTAATTAATCCGAACTTTCGGTAGCTTTCTCGAGTTAGCGAAAGCTACCCCTTCGCCCCGTCATTAGCCCAAAACCGGCCAACAAGGCGGAATCGCAAAGTAGCGCCGCCATAATAACTCAACGATCAGCTCGTTAAAGCCTCGCACATCCAGTCCTCTGCTGACTCCGGACAAAAAGAAGCGAAGGGCGGCGGGCGGCGGCAGCCGCACCTGGCAAAAACAACATTTTCCTTTCAAACGCTCCGGGAGGATAATGAACGCGCGGGTCCAGTGTAGGGCCGTTATTTACACGAGTCGTCCGAGAGAGGCGGCGGAGCTCTTCCCCCGCGTTATTTGGAGAGCAGATATCCGGCGTTTTTCACGGGAGACGCCGCCGTCGCGCCCTCGGATTAAAATGACAATTAATCTCGACTAGTCCGGCGTCCCCCCCTTCACCCCCCCTCCCCCAGATTAAAGTCTCCCATCGGCTTCAGCGGGATTCGCGGAATTCGGTTATGTATGCGACGGGGCCGGAAAGGGAGAATGGTCGGAAAATAGAGAGGAAAAAGTTAGGTTCGTTTAGTTGAATTTTGAAAGGAGAATCAAGGGGGGGATGATCAGTGCTTTGTTAGATTCTGGAAATGAACCGATTGATCAAGATTTTCAGTAATGAAAGAATGAAGAAGGGTTGCCGTTATTCAGAATTAATAGTGATGCGTAGACAATTTTTTTATTTTTCCTACTACAACGGACTTGTTCTACTGAAATATCAAAAGTGACTTTTAACAATTTTTCGTTCGCTTCATTGTTTTATTCTGCTCTAAATTATAATACACGTAAAGTCTCTAATTATTTTTTTTATGTACCAATATAATTAAAAGATCTTAATCTCGTTGCATGCACGTCAAATAATCGCCTTCGTGCCATAAAATTAGACGTTTAAATTGAAAATAAATTCTATATCCTTGAAAGCAAAGTTATAACATTCAAGAATAATGCCTCATTATTAAACTAGTAACAAGTATCGACCATCAATAGCAATGAATTTTTCACGCCAAAAACCTTTCCCATGAAAAAAAAGGCGACAAAGCTCCCTGTTCCTCGAAGGCAGCCATCGTCGGATAATCCGAAAACGGCACCCGTAATTTTCACTGAACAGCCGTCGCTCCGCGGAGCTTCCGCCTTAAATAACCCTAATCAGGCCTCTTTGGCGCTAGGCGGCGCCTCCCCCCCGGAGAGCCGTTGCGCGTCTTCTGGGAAAATTAGCGCTTAGTCGACGTCGTCGTCGCGACGGGAAATCGATTTATCAATTTCTGCTTGGCTCTGCCCGCAGATGTGGACGAGTGCGCGGTGCCGGATCTGCAGACGGAAATCTGCCACTACGGCTGCATCAACACGCCGGGCTCGTACCGGTGCGCCCCGGCGCCGCCGGATCAGGCCCTGATGCAGGAACTGCCGAGGAGGAGCAACGAGTGCCAGATCGGTTATCAAGTCAGCGGCGGCAAGAACTGCGTCGGTGAGTTTGCTTGATGAAATTAGCGCCCGATGGAGCGGAGATTGATTTTCCCGCGGGGAGAAATGTGCATTCGCGATTTTAAATCTCATAAATTTGATAAGTACGCTGCATTGTAATTGTAGTAAAAATGGATAAAGTTTTTTATTAAATTTTAATATAGAATATAGTCATTTTTTAGTTTAATGCAAGTTTGTCCCCGCATTACGAAAAGGTATAGTAATGTTTATTGGAACATTTTTCTCCGTGTAAATGCATTCATTTACTATAAAATTAAATAGTATACATTGAATTAGCAAAATATGGAAATTTAACTAATTAATTATCAGGTATAAAATTATGATATTTAATGTGGGTCTTATTTCTTGGTGAAACACTTGACTTGTTAATACAAACTTACTGTAAGAAACTAGACAAGAGCCTTTAATACCACATACCTTACTTTAGTTCAAGCTCCCATGCATTACTGAAACATACGAATTGTACGACTTAAAAATAAAAACCCAAACTTTATCGCAGATAATTGTAAATTTCCCCATTCGGCCTCCACCGCACTGCCCTCAACGTTTTTACCTAAAAAAAAAAAAAAAAAAAAAAAAACTACAAAACAGATAAAAGGCCCTCGCAAAAACACGCGCATGAATATTCACTTTGCCGCCGCGGAGGGGCTCGCACCGGCGGTCAGCGCGTTTATTCCTATAGATATACACGGACGCGCGGGCCGTCGATATTTCATTGTCAATTCGAAAACGCTTACCGGTCTTTTGCATATCAATGGGGCGCGCACAATGCGCACAGCGCACCGCCGCCAAAAATTAACGCGCCTTTAGGACTTAATCCAGACGAAGCGGGGCCCCATCGATCAACGTCAGTCGCGCGGATATGCGCGCCGAGGTCGAGATTCCGATAGCGCCGCGAGGGAATGCGAAATTGATAGCGGGCTTTATTCGTTCTAGGATTCGGCCGTTGTGCCGCTCGTGCTTTTCCGAAGATTTTCCGCGAATTTTGCGTGTTTGCGCGCGCTTTGCAATTTCGCGATTCGGAGGATGGTTTAATTCTCTTGTCAAAAAAAAATGCAATTAACGCATAAAAATGTTTACAATTCTAGAAAACATGAAGTATATTTTAACATTCTCGGAATATTTAAAAAAAAAAAATTCTTTTCAACAATTTTTTTTAAAACTAATACTCAAATGATAGAGTAGCATAGTAAGAAGTTAAACATGCGGCAGTATATTGCTGTTTCGTTGTACGGCAACATAAAACTTAATCTTCAAAAAGCTCACATCCTGGCCGAGCAATATGTTAAAGCTCTTTTAATATGCACAAACAATTCCGCGCCTTAAATCATAAAAACCACTTTTTCTTCGCAATTTCTCTTACGTAAGTAAATTGTACACTTGAAGGATAACCGGGGCAATTCAGACCGTCCAAAATTTATTTGCTCCAACTTGCTGCAGCCTCCGTAAATATATAACTTTAGCGCGCCCTCCTAATCTGAATTACCTAGTTTTGACTCAAATTGACGCAGTCAGCACGGCACACTTTAGTGTTGGAGATTCGACATCAAAATGTACCACTGGCTCTAGAAAATTCCATATTTCTTTCATTTTTCGTCAGGTATTCAAAGCATAGTTATTTCAGTTAATACATCTTTGCTAATATAAAATGAAATTTCCAAATTTTAAATATTTAAATAATGTAATTAGTATAACTAAATTTTAAATTTTATTGCAATTATATGCTGAATTTAATGAATTTAATTCATTACAAACATTTATTGCAATCTTCAGACTATTATTTCAAGATTAAATTAACCTTGGAACAAAAAATATAACTGAAATAGTTTTAAAATATTTCATTTTTAATTGTAGTTATTACAGTAGGCCATAAGTCTGCTACAGTGATAGTCTCGCTCTCATCCTAAGTGGTGGCTTCTCGTTGACGGTGTAAAGCCCTGTCATCAAGCTGCACTACGCTTATAATTATATAATTTATGCAAGTGTGCTCAAAATGTCGAGAGAAATACAAATTATACTCACTCCAGAGCTTATTACCGCGAAAAGAACAAATAACTGTCTCGAGCAATTCAAACCCCAATTCGATAGATTTCCTTTTTCTTCGAAGGGCTCGCCGGCATTAAAAAGTAACATTCAAACAGTTTTCTCAATCAAAAGTCATTCGGAAGGCATTAGCTCCGCAAAGCGACGTCGCGAATCAAAGGAAGCTCCGGAAAGCGAAGATTCAATTAGAAATTCATTCAGTCTCTCGCGAAATTGAATCTCCTCGACAGCGTGAAAGAAGGCAGCAAAAGTCGCTGCGCAACCGCTCGAGTGCATGATTGCGCAGCTCGTTCCGAGACTCTGACGAGTACACAATGTGTCAGCGAGCCGAGCTTTAATGAGGATTTCGGAGTTCGACCTCTGAAGCTGTACGTCGGTGGAAATCTACTTACGTCGTCGAGACGAAAACGAGCCGAGGGCCCGTTGACTTAACGGAATCATTTATTAACGAGCTCCATCTTGCTGGGTAGAGCCACGGCTTCGTTTCAATGAGATTTTCTAGATTTTTTTTTCCATGCGTCGGTCTTCAAAAGATTGTTGTATATCAAAATACAATAAGTTTAATGTTACTTAAGTGTTTTACTGCACTCGTTTCATATTAAAGTATATTTATATCAATTACTACAGTTTACATTAATGCAAAATAAACTAAAGAATAAATTGAACACCAAATTTAAGACTTTTCCTACCTCGTTCTTAGAAAATCGGCAAAAAAAACCCTCCGAAAAACTTGGCTTCAACCGAAAATCCTCCCCGGAATCGAGATCCCTCTATTATCAATGCATAGGTTTTCCATCCGTTAGAGGCCAACTATAAAGAAGTACATCCAGTGCAGCATAAGAAGCCCCATTGAATAGCTCTTGGCAAAGGAAATTCCTCTCGCCGCAAAAGAGAATCGTTCTCCCCGACTCGGGGGCCTTTCCCCGAAAAGCCCCCCCGCCTGCAAGCGGCAAATCCTTTGTGGAGGGAAAATCTCCCTCTCACGTTCCGAGCGGGAGGGGGGGAATGAAAAGCCACTTCCGCGCGAGCCACAACTTTCGCATTTCCTAAATCGCCGGGGAACTGCCGCGAGATAAAGAAAGACGCGTGATGGGGGGGGAGGTGGTACTATACATCGCGCGGGAACCGCACGAAATCGCGGCCGCAGTCGAGCAATTTTCCCAAAGTCACGTATGGCTTGATCCGATTTGGCATTTAGATCGTGTAAAGTAGTGGTCGCGCCGTCGGTCTGAGTTGGAATCTCGTTAGCGGACGTAGCTCTCTCTCTCTCTCTCTCTTCCTCTCGCCGCCTCTTTCTCCGCCAGAACGGTCTAAGAGAAACTGCTGCCCGTGAGAATTGTTATCGCGTACATCCACTTAATCGCATTTACGAGGGATCCTTCGTGTATCCAGTTATGGCGCTCGACGTGCTTTTCGCGGCAAGGAATGCATTTAAGCGGATTTGGATCTTTTCAGGATGCGCGACTAGTTTTTTTTTACAACTTTTTGCGGCTCTTCATTTTTAATGAACTTCGTTATTTAATATGTTTACATTTTTAATCCGTTCCCCAGAGAGGCTGCAGTTACATAATTTTATTTCCACTTGCTCGTTATTTTACTGCAAAGAACGTTATAATATGCCTCGTTTTATTCTCAGTACAATGGCTACACGTTAACAAAATAAAAATTTAACAATATTACATTGTAACTTGTAAGTAACTTAAACTCGATGATCAGTAAAAATTTATTTTTCACGATTAAAATTTAATCAAAACATCCCCGCCCGAAATATAACAATAACCCCCTTATAAATCTTCCGATCACGCGAGATGTACAATCGATCCGAATCAATGAGCGCGACAGCCGGCAAAAACGGCCACGGAGCGGCCTCTTCTCTTTTCCTTGCTCGCTCCCGGATCCAAGGCATATTCCGGTCGCGTGGCCTGCCGTGTGTGACGATGATTTAGCAGGAGCCGTCTCGCCGAATCCCTCGTGCGAGAGAGACAGAAAGAGGAGGACCAGACAGCTTGGCTCTCGGGATATGGAAGGAGGATAAATAATGCCGAGCGAGCAATATCTCTCGCGATTCATTTTGCTCTCGTCAGCCATCGGCGGGAGTGAGAGAGAGAGAGAGAAGGAGAGACGGAGGCTGTATGAGCGGATGATTGTTGGCTTTCTATCAGGCGGTCGGGCCGCGCCGCATTCTGGCCGCGTATCTCCCGCCGTGTAAATCACGCCGCGTTGTGATTAGATCGGTTTTGAGCTGTGAATAAATCTCCGATTGGCTGCTTTCGATTGAAAGGGCTTTTATGGTCTTCTCGAGGGGGATTTGTCCTCGTGCACTTTTGACGTTCGATTTAATTTCATTATTTTTTATTGGGGATTAATAATTTCAGAATTCTCATTATATAAATTACAGTACAGAAGTACATCGGTACATCGTGTAAACGTGTACGGTTACACGATGGAAATAAACGAGCGCCACTCTAATAATAAAGCCAGTTCGCGAAATAGCTTTCAGCTCCCTAAATTTAGATTTACTGAATATGCATTTATTGGTTATTTCTCGCTGTCCATTAAGCATTCATTTACTTAATAACGTGCAGCAACGATCAAAAATCGTAATGGCTTACATTTTGACCATTAAGCGTCGACTTTAATATTTCACCTTGAATAAAACATCTCGCCTCAATAAAATGAGCTTGTAGAATATAACTTAAACATTAAAGCACAATACGCGAAGCTTTCGGGTAATTAATTACTCGGCGTACTTTTACAATTTCAAGTAAATTAAAAAAGTATAAGGTTTATGAGAAAAGTTTGTATTAGTCAGCAATCTTCCTCTCTCTCTCTTCCTTTACTAGCGAGCACAGACTCCGATCGCATTTCTGAGAGACCTGCCTAAAAGACCTGTCTCTCTCTCTCTCTTACTCTCGTCTCCAATCATCATGGAGAAACGATTTTCCAAGTTCTCTATGCGGATGGATCCTTATTAAAAGTTGCTTTCAACGCATCGACGAGAAGGGAAAGATGAAGTTTAACTCACATGTATATATATATAAAGTAAAACGTAAAAGAGACAGAAAGTACGTCGAAATGAAAAACGAGATTATTAATAAAAGTTGAAATATATTCCTTTTGCAAGAGACTAAATATCCAAGTTAATGAAATTTGAAAAAGAGAGACTTTGCATTCTTCAAAGGACGAGGGAATTGATCCTTTTACAAAATATCCTTTTACAAATTCAGACCAAAGGTAAATTAATTTTCTACATTAATAATTTTCAATATTTGAACCGCACTGCACTTCAAAACATTAATCAACATTCGATCAAAGCATCTGACCAACAATTTCGCATTTCGTAAAGGCTTACAAATCGGGCAGCCGCGAACTTCCCCCATTACGCCGCAGTAATAAGGCAAGCGGCTCCCGCGCTCTTTTTCAACCGAGGCGAATCTCCTTCCACACCTTACGAGTTTCGCGGTTAAATTCCAACTTGACAAGGCGACTCGCGGGGCAACGTCTCGTCATTACGGACGCTGCGAGAGCGCATTAATGAAGGAATCCGCGCTGTAGCTTAATCTCTTCTCGAAACTCGCGCAAAGGCAAACGCACGCACCGGCCGAAATGGCACAACTCGGGCAGAGCGATTGAACTCCTCGGCGAGGCTTTAGGGACGAACCAATATTCCCTTATCGCTTTGGTTTTGGCCGCGCATATAATTATCGAAGTGAGAGCTTCAATGGATGCCTTTGATGAGATTTTCGCAAAAATCTAATATTGAGGAAGTGAATTATGGAAGCGTCTGTGCGCTTAAACTTTGTTAGGCGTTCTCAAATATTTACAGGATTTGCGATGTATAATTGAATCGGCATACATCGCTGATTTGTATTTAAAAAAGAAAGTTCTTGTGCGCAAATATTACAATACGGAAAGACTAAAGCAATACTTTTGAGTAAACCGTTTGATCTTGTGTTTTTTTTTTCAGATATTAACGAGTGCGCAACAAATAATGGTGGATGCAGCGAGGTTTGCGAAAATACCGAGGGCAGCTACTTCTGTGCCTGCGAAGGAGACGAAAGAATTCTTTCCGCGGACAGAAGAACTTGCGTCGGTAAGTTTTTCTGAAAACCGTTCGAAAAGCAGTAGAATATAAGCACGACCAAAAAATAATTTTCAATTCACCGCTCTTCCTGCTCCAGTGGCGGAAAAACGTTTCGAGACGATGGATCGCGAGGCCGCGGCGCTAAGCCTGCGCTTCCGCGAGACGGGCGACGTCTCGTGTTCGCCGCTCGACTCGGCGGGTCGGGGCTACCTCATCTGTTCCGACAGCGAGCCGTCCAAGTCCGCGAGCGACGGCGACGCGAGGAGGAAAAGCAAGGACGAGCGGCAGGACGACGACGAGGAGGAGGACGACGACGCGACGGAGGACGGCGACGAGCAGGAGGAGGGGGAGAAGCTGCCGATCAGGCCTGGCACCAAGTGCCACCTCAAGTGCCCGCACGGCTACGAGCTGCGCGGCGAGTACGAGCTTACGTGCCGCGCCGACGGCACGTGGGACGGGCCCAAGCACGGGGAATGCCTGAGTAAGTGATATCGAGATGTAGGCGGAGATATGTGATCTTTTTTACTCGTAGTTTATTCGGGGGATATGGTATGCGTTGAGTTTTTGAATAAATGATATTGAAGATACGCTCTTGAAATTGGTAAAATGGAAAATAAATTTGAAAGTGACCCTTCCGGTGGTAAAAACGATTCAATATAGTAATGGGTTTTAAGAAATTGAGGAGGACTGTATTACGCACCGTTTAGGGTACAGTAAACCGCGGCTGGACTGCCCGAAGGACGTGGTGGCGGAACTGCCGCCGGGCCGGGACGAGGCGTTCGTGACTTACGATCAGCCGTCGACGGACCTCGATTGGTTCCGCTACGTAAGGGCGAAGCCGTCCTGGGGCACGAGGCTCGAGGCCAATCTCAAGCAGGGTCTTCACGAGATCACCTTCTACGCGCGACATCCCATCTCCAAGAAGCAGACCAGCTGCACCCTCAAGATCAACGTCGAGGGTAAGCGTTGTTTTCGGGGAATCGATCGTTTATATTGCCTTTTTTAAATTGATAAATTGCAATTCGAACGGCTTTCCGGTGACGTCTTAGGTTTTAAGTTATTTCGAGTTTTTTCTCTGTTTTAAAACTGGGAAAAAGAAAGACGGTGGAAGTAAAAAACTGAAAATTCACTTGCTTCCTGGTTCTTGGAAAAGTTCTAGTGGAAAAAATAAAATACAGAAGCTTCTCACGGTTTATCTTTGAGCTTCTTTTTTGAAAACATCTCCTTTTTCACATTTCTTTATACGCAGCAACGTACACTGAAATGTCCCTGGTAGAAAATTAACCTGTTGGTCTGGTTAATGTGTATTTTAAATGGAGCCTTTTAATAAATTAAATAACAATAATTGAAAAATCATTTAAAAGATAAAATTCATGAGCAAACATATGTAATTATTTGACTATAACAAAAAATTATATCAATTTGTCGTTTTCAACTACAAAACAAGCATAAGAATTAGCCAAAAACTGCTTAATGTTTCTACCAGATGATAAAGTGTACATAATTCCTCGACGATAAAAATTAGAAATTAACGCAGTCGTCAAAATTACCCTCGCTAAAATTGAACTCTCAAACAACGCTTCTCTAAATATTTCGTTAAACGCCGCAATCCCTTGAAACTTCTGATGACTCCTCGCGCAAAAAGAATAATCATCAACATTATTACATTCCCTCGGCTTATCCTCCCTCCCCGACATTCCCCAGTCCCGCTTCCCAAACACTCTTTCAGAAAGGAAGCGAAAGGCGACCCGCAGAGCGCGAGCGCCGACACCGGAAACGGCTCAGCTGCCGCCTGCGGCAAATCCCCGCGTCCAAAGAAGTTAAAGCTCGCCGCGCTCTCGCGGAGAGCGCCTCGCGTGTAATTTAATTAAACGCATCGAAGACTCCAGACACACAGAGAGAGACAGAGAGAGCCGGAGAAACGCGATTCGCGGACCGCGCCGGTTCACCCATCCCGCCGTGTGCGAGCGCGCGCCGGGATTTAGCAACAGATAATTTGACGAGAATATCCCCGGCGCTTTGCCCTCCCCCCCGGCGGTGCAGCTATGCGCGGCGCGTGTCTGTGTACGTGTGTGCGGCGCGCCTCTTCGCGAAATTCGAATACCGGCCGCGCGGGAAAGTGCCCCAGCTATCTCAAGTATTTTCATTTGGGAAATAGCGTCAATTGCGGCTGCGGCGCGCGCTGCGGGGGCGCGCAACCTTTCGACGACATTGATTTAAAGTAAGAGTACACGCCGCGCGGCTCGAATCGACGCGCTGCACGCTCCTCGGCGTTTTTGGAATGGCATTTTAGCGCACTGAGAATGTTTTCCGGGGGAAGAATATGTAGTAATTGCTTTGGTTAGGAAATCAGGTGAAAAAATTCAGTTTTTGCAGACTTATTTCTTTCAATTAAAAACTGCGAAGAATTGAATTTTTATACTTATTTCGAACGTCCTTGAACTTTTAAGAAATAAAACCGCCCTTTCAAAGTAATTAATGCACCTAATCCCGAACGAAAATTTGTGGGAAGCAATTAATAAATCAATCAAGGTTATATCCTAGGAGACGGAGCGCGCCTCTCGCGAAATCGCGCAATTTCCTCGCGCTTCTCGCAATTTCCGCGTCGAGAATTTGCGTATCGACACGCCTCATTGTTTCCCCGCTGCCGCGACGCCGGCAGAATTTACAGCTCTCTCATCCGCGACGAACAGATAATTCGCTTTGAAAAGCCGAAGCCGAAACGAGGTTTTTTTTTCTTTCTCTCTTTTCCAGAGGGTCAAGCGCCAAAGGTCAAAGGCTGCCCGAGCGACATCGAAGTCACGGGGAAGAACGGATCGGCCATCACGTGGGTCGAGCCCGTTTTCACCGATAACGTCAAAGTCGCAAGAATAACGAGCAATGAGGTAAACGCTTCCGTTCTTTTATCACCCGTCCGCGTTAAGTCCCCTTCCTCGCTTTGATGTTTGCTATGAAAGCTGCTCGTACATATCGATCCTCGAGCAAAACGTAAACAACGCCGGGTTTTAAAGAGAGCCGGATATATAAAGAATCCGCATAAAAAACGAGGCTCGAAATAAATCCTACCTAATTGTTCATTCGCGTAGCCAGATGCGAGAGAGAGGCAAAAAAGCGGAAACAAGGAATAAAGCAAAGTAATATCGATAATGGGTTAATTAAATTTCAACGCCTACACTAATATTTTACATAACAATGGCTCGAGCTCTCGATATAAGCGCGCGCATTCCCGCGACCAAGTGCCCGTGAATTATAATACAATTTCGCCTTCCATTCTCCCTCGCCTGCAGGGCAATTAAGGACATAAAAAGCCGGGCGAGAAACAAAAAGCTGCGCGCCGCGACGCCGCGGCGGTCGGTCCAAAAGGAAGAGCACGCGGCGCGCGTTAACAATATTTACGGCGATACAAACGGCGGGGGGAAGAGCCTGAAAATGGAAAAGAATTAACGCGCATAACGAAGAAATGAAAATTAGCGATAGCGCGGCGAAGAAAAGGGGGGAAATAAGCTCCTCGCGCTGAAATTAGTCGCGCATGATTTTCCGAGGTAAAAACTCTCTCGCTGAAAGTCGCGATTGCGGATGTTTTAGACGACGTCTTTTTTGCCGCGTGCTTTGTTTGGACGACAAATTGTCCCGGATCGGTTGCCTTCGCAAAGTTTTAATTAAACGCTTTTTTATTCGCTGGTTGCGGCCGCGCTTCGTTAGCCGAGAGGCATTGATTAAGATGTGTCTGCCATCGCGAACGCGTTAATTTTTGCGGGTTTCGCGGTGATTTATTTCAGGGTTGACTCGCGAGGAAAAAGTTGACTTGACTCTCTGGCTTCTCGGCGAAGAAAGTCGCCGAGAAGCGGCCGATGCTCGAAAGCAAGGATACTTGCTTTTGCAATGAAATTAAAAATTCAATGTTCCGCGAGAGCTTTGAGAAATTTTAAACTTTAAATTGATGCGCTTTCATTTCCTCGTTAGTACCTTTAGGAAAATTTACCTGCCCCGAAGTAATTACTGGCTGGAAATTTGCCTGTTTGAGTAGACCAACTTCAATTTCCGTTATAGAGACACAAATTTGTACTAATGATTCAGCTAATTATTCTCTACAAAGTTCGGGGCTAATTTTAGATTTCGGTGTACATCGCTTTAGAACCTGGTAACTCGCTGTTCGCTTAAATTTGAAAATAGTACAAGTTCTTTGAATTGTTAAGCGCAACGTCAATCACGCTTTATTTTACGAAAAGCGCCGTCAATTCAACGCCGCGAAAATTCATTCTAGGTCAGTAAACTTCGTCTCTAATTCAAGAGGTTATTCTATCCTCTTACTAGCATCGCTTCATCACAATTCCATAAATCAAACCTAGATAATTAGAAAATAAAAACAATTTTGAAATTACCCGCGGACTAGCCTGCAAAAGCTTCAGAGCAGTAATTAAAACTCGCGCATGATAAGCAGTCCCCGTAAAAAAAAAAAAAAAAAAAAAAAACTAGCAATAACACGGAAACCCGGCTTCCAGAGCCCGGGAAACACGTTCAGCATCGGCGGCCACAAAGTCGAGTACGAGGCGAACGACGAGGCGGGCTGGACCACCAAGTGCATCTTTACCGTCGTACTGCGGCCCGTCGCTGCCCAGTAAGGGGGCAGAAAAACAAACGAGCGACGGCGAGGAGGAGGAGGACGGGAAGAAAAATCTACAGCCACCGGACAGAAAAGGTAATATAAATGGAAATTGGCCTGCTCTCAGTTTTCTCGGCCGAGATGAGCGCTAATGGATTTTTCCGAGAGCCGGACGCGGGGAGGAGGGAGAAAGAGAGAGAGAGAGAGAGAGTGCGGATGAAAATTTGATGCCGCGATGCTCGATGAGCGGAATAGCCGTGTAGTATTTGCACCGACTGCCCAAAGTTTTTTGTGTTCGCCTTCATTTTTGTACTCGTTAAGGAATAGTGACGCATGATGGACGAATTGCCGAGAGGACGGTTCGCCGACAGATTATAGGCTTTCAAATCTATTTTTCTGCTATTTAGTTTTTCTTTACAACTGTTTCGTTTGTATTACGATAAATTCTTATTATTTTTTTTTACGTAAAAGAGCTTAATTGTTGATTGCAATTTTTGTCTTCCGAAGCTCAAAATATCTCGGTAACATCATAGTCACTATTAGCAGTATTACTTTATTGTAAGAATCAGCATTTAATAATTTTGCCATTCGCTGTAAAGTTATAAGACATTCCACTGTAATTCTAAGATTTTATTTTATATTACGGAATTGTAACAATAAAAAATGTACGTTAAAAAATATTTTTTTCCTAACATTATTCTATTACTATATCTTACATAAAAATAAACATATTTTTTACGATAGAACACCAAAGATGTGTTAAGATAATATAGCGTCAGATTAGGAAAACTAAACCGTATAAGATGTTTGTATTCCCAGTATCTTTCTATTATTCTATTATAAACCATTTTAGTCTGTAAAATAAAACTAATATGAACATTTACTGTATTAAACATTAAATTTACAAAATAATTGATGTCTTTAATAATAAAAATAAAATGTTTTATGTAGAACAAGTGTAATATTTATTTACAGTGCATTAATGAAATATCTCATGATTTAATTTTAAGATAATGCGATAAAATGATGTTAGTTGAGGTTGATGTAGTTTGGACATTCGTAAGTTAGAATTATATAGTAAAGTAATTATTTCCAAAGCGTTGATAAAAATAATGTATTGCCACAAGAGAATGACTATTTAAAATGTACGAAATAACTAATAAAAACTCTCATTTTACATCGACTGAAAGATTCATTTTAAAATTGCAATTGCAAAGACTATTACTCTTGAAGCAAAGTGCTGTATTTTTTATCAATGAAATGTATTCCAGAAAAAATGGTTCATATAATAACTTAGAATTATGCAGCACATTTGAAATAGCCGCGGCTTGCAGTTTGCATGTTAATTAATGAATAATAACATAAAAATTTACATGTTTATTAAATTTAATTTTTAATATCCCTTTACCTTTCATTGATTATCATACATTAATATGAAACGATACGAGATTAAGTTCAAAGGTAAGATAATTACAAATCATGTTATAAATTATTGTTTTACCTAAAAGGATTATATTAAAGTTTTTAGTAGGGTAACAAAGAGCTTATATTGAATTTCCGTAAAAATCTTAGTGATCGAGTGCACTTAAAGAACTCGAGATTATTAAAGCAAAACGACTGCAATGAATTCACATCATAAATTGACTGATCGTAAAATTAATGTACATTAAATGGCGCTGCATAAATTTCTATAATTATACAACTATTTAATCCCGGAAACGACCATGAATAATCTAGACTTTTATAAGCAAAAAAAAAGCGCCAAAATGAGTCCGTGTAAAAAAGAAAGCAAGGAACTGCATAAAAGCGATGGAGCAATTCATAAAACTTACCTTGATGATTAAATCCACGAAACTTACAACTTTTATCGAAATATCTGTTATAACAAACAAATACGAAGAAGCAAGCTGCTACTGAATTTTCAATGCCAAATCTGCAGGCGTCGGCAGAAAAAGCGAACCGACCACCAAAAAAAAGTAAGAAAAAAAAATTCGAAACCTCCATCCCTCTTATCCGATTCCGTCGAAAAAAAAAACCTCGTAGGCTCCGTGGATTTATTCGCCGAGCGGAATTACCGCGGATGTAATCAGCGCGCCGACGTGTAAGCATAAGCGAAGCGACGGCGGCGGCGGCGGCGGAAAAAAATGACACGAAAGGGGCGGCTCGTTCAGGATTATTTGGACCGCGGAGCCACGAGGGCGTATTAAGGGTCCTCGACTTCCCGTGCGGCGCGCGCGACTCGATTTTTCCCAACTGTGATTCGTCGAAAAAGGCCGAGCGTCTCTACGCCTGTATAAAAGCGATTCGCGCTCGACTTTATCAGCGACAAGCAGCTTCTTACCTCCCCGGACGCTTTTAACTTACGGCCGCGGTAATTGCCGACTTTCGGGAGGGCGGACTTTTTCGCGAGCCTCGAGAGTGAGGTTCGGGCAGAAAAATATATATATATAAATATTTATGAAGCGAGAGGATTTTTTTTTCGTTTTTTGACGAGAGAGTGATAAATGGTGATTACGCTTCGACGATATTGTTACAGCCTATAAAACTGCGGAAAAAATGAAAACATTTAATGCTGGCGACTAAAACATCGTACGCGACTGCAATAAATAATGATTAATTAAGGCGGCGGAAGCTTCTTATTTTATCTAAATAAACAAGGCTCTCTCTTAACAAAGAGCAAAAAGAAAAAGCGCCGCGGATAAGCACTTGGCCAATCTGTCGAGTCATTAAAACCAGTCATTCGACTATCAGCCTCCGAACAGTCGCCTCCGAGATGGCATCCAATAGCGAAGTTAATTCCGAGACACATATCGGCGCTACTCCCCGGCGATTATAAGCCTCGCGCAACAGGATTAAAGCGACTCGCCTCTCTCGCGCGCGGTTGTTAATTACGGGTCAAGTCGAGAGAGAGAGAGAGAGAGAGAGCGTCGCCGCTGCGAGTATCAAAGCTACACTCGGCGAGCGAAGGTAAATTTAGCTCGTAAAAGCCATTCGCGTTTAAAGTTTCGCCGCCGCCGCCGCCGCCGAGCTCCGCATTATTATGCGCCGAGATTTTCTTTAAGGGGCGAACTTTGCGCGAGAGGTATAAAAGCGTAAACCCGGTTTGGCTTTTGAATATTGCTGCGAGCGAAACGCTGCCCGCCGAGGAATGGAATATCGTTAAAATCGATTACGAATTCGAATGGAAATATTTTTAACGAAGAAATTTTCGCTCGCCGGGGGATGTGTTTTTTTTTTTTTTTTTTTTTTTTCGTACCCGCGAGCTTTTATGCGTCCGCTGACACAGTTTTATACTTTTGTTTGATTTCGCTTGTTAATTAAATAATGACAATTCGGCGATCGATCCTTTTATTTCCGCCGTGATCGGTGAACGGAATGAAAGAGCGACGTGAAATTGAACGCGGCGGACGTCGGGATTGATGCCTTTATATTAGCCTTAAATTTAAACGAATCATTTAATACTCGTTTTTGCCGAGTTTTACGAAGGAAATTCGCGACGGACCGCTTTCGCGCGGCGGAATATAATCCCGGCGGTTATTATTACCCGTTTGCGTTTCCCCCGCGTCCTTGAGCGGCGATACAACCGCGCATTTAATAAATCGACGGGGGCCGATAATTGATGAGGGGTAGACGATGAAAAATCCACGACGGTCCGCTATTATAATTGGCTATTGAGCCGCTACCGGTTGCCGCGCGAAAGCCCATCTTTCTTCTCGCTCGGTTGGTTTTGCTTCGGGGGGGAGAGCGAATGAACGAGGAGTTGACACCTCCGGTCAAATAAATCGCTCGGCTCTCTTATTAATATGCACCGCGAAGAATATATTTGCGAGGAGCTGCGCGCGCGTTTTTGCACGCGCGAGAAATTGGATTAGCCGCGTTAACGACGTTTTTTAATTAAAAATTGCAGGCGCTCAATTTTCTCTCGCTGAATTACTTAACGGACACCTCGAGCGAAAACGAGACTTTTTCGCGACGAATAAACAAGCCAAATTCCTCCTTTGAGCGTAAAACATTAAACTATATGTCTGTTTCCATTAAAGCGCCTCCCCCCGGAAGGTAAACGAAATCCCGTTGAAACGCAGCCGAAGCGAAAGTCATTACTTCGCGAAATAATCGTTAATTAAAACCGCTAATGTACAGGCGTCGAGCGCGGACTCGGAGAGTGATTTTTTTCCCCCCGCTCTCGCGGCGGAGCTTCGCGCGCTGTAACTTTTTACCGACGCAGTCGACGGGCCCTCTGCCGAGGACTTCTCCTAGGATTAAGAGCCAATAATGTGTATAATAATTATTTTAAGATATAAATGAGGCGAGAGGAAGAGGCGGATGATGGGGGAAGAGATCGAGTGTCATTCTTATTATAGCGATTATGTTATGTTTATTATTGTCATTACTTCCGTACGCCGGTCGCATATCATGTTACAATGACGTTCAATTACTACTAAATAATATGTGACGCATTATAAATGTATAAAATTCACCTATTAAATATATTACAAAACATGCAGAAAATTGATCATCACGCCTTCTCATTTATTCCAGATATATAAACGCAGGCACGCAATCTTACAGGCTATCGTAAAATGCATTGCTTCCTTATAATTTTATTAATTATATAAAATATCTTATTTATGCCTATATTATTATGTCTTTAAGTGTGAAATTAATAGAACGACGGAGTGCCGTTTTTATGTGCACTGTTCAATTCTCATTTTTAGTATTAAAAGTCATGAAATTTTATATGAGGCACTTGAAACTTAATCCTATCGTAACAAAAGTACCTATCTATAAACTTCTAAGATTATTAATCAAATTCGACCATAAAGCCTAAAAAAAAAAATACTTTCAATAAACCTGGCTGCGGAGCATAATCAGAAGCTGTAAAATCCTTTCAATTTTCGGCCCTTATGATCGAATCCGCTCTTTTAAAGCCATCTTACGTATCTATCTCTAAATTTAATCAAAGCAAATACAAAATATTTTTGTCTCTCTAAATATGGTCGATACGTCTTAAAAATTAAATAAATATGAGAAACCTATAAAAAAAATGGCATAATAGACAGTCGCTAAAAAGTGAAGAGGTGTCGAGCGCGAATGCGACATCACTGGCAACACCGGGGCCTGGTCTGCAGCAGCCTCTGCCTGTAATCCTGCCTCTGCACGGTGGAGGTCCTGCGGGGGTAGTACATCTGATCTTGCGGCCGCTGGAGCTGCTGCTGCTGCTGCTGCTGCTGACGCTGCTGCAGGCGGTAGTACTCCTGCTGGCGCGACTGTCGCTGGTCTGTAAGCATCGACAGGGACGGGGCGTCGAAATAATTAGTTCGGGGGTGCTCTCGATCGGTATTTCGCAGGGCCCTGAAGCATGTAGGGACGTGTCTACGCTTTACGTGGACTATTTCGATCGTGTCGGCGGCTCCTGGAACTGGAAGGTGTCCCGTTTTAAGACTGCGAGATTCGACTTTGGGGCGATAAAAATTGACTTGCCAGCTTTTTGGGGAGTTTTTTTTTTGTAAGCGAACAATGGAGGATACGGTTTTTAATAAAAAAATAGAGTTATTTTGGCAAGGAATTGAAAAAATTCGGTTTTTCGAAAAAAAGGGATTTTAATTTAAAGAGGAAATCCAGAATGGCATGACAATGCTTTTAAAGAAAGTAATATTAAAGGATAAAGGTTGATTTTTAGAGTAAGGTATGAAGTCAATTTTTATCTTTAAATATCAATACTTACAAAAGAGAACTCAATAAGTAGTTATTTAAAAAACCACATGCTTCAAGGTAGTATTTCAGACGAAAAACTCAAAACAAAACAAATAATTATTATAGGTAAGTACGGCACACTGTTTTTTATAGATTTTTCTAGATAAAAGAAATGTCTTTCAATATCTTTCATTCGAAACGCAAAGTTTAATGGTAAATTTTCTTGCCTTACTTCTTTATCTTTTTGATTTATTCGTTAATATACGAATGCAGTTCAAATTTAAAATTCTATTTACTTAAAAATGAAAAGGCTCTACGTCTAATTATTGAATTGAATAAAGTTCTAAAGTAAAACTTGATATTCAATTAATACATCTGCCTAAAATAATATTTTGTTAATTCAATTCAGACAATTATTAATATTTGCTCATTAAACGACCTAAAATTAATTTTCTCCTCATAACATTCGAAATGAAAATAAACAAATTAAACTTTCTGAAAAGGATTCCGTCAGGTAAACATACGCCACTTTAGCATAGGCAAAACGAAAATCCAAGTTTCAGAATATCACGCAAGAAGTCGCCATTAAAAAATCTCCAAATAATCAGGAAGATATGCAAGCCGAAGTCTTCCAGATACGTCACACAAACTCTTGAGAAGCTCCGCCGCTAACCAGCAGCGGCATTACGGCTGCCGACAAGATTTAAAATTGCAAATGAGGTCGTGCGCTCGTCACTCGCCCTGGTATTTGGGCGGATTCGACTTTTTCTAGTTCGGTCGCGGAGCAGTGCTGATTTTTTTTTTTTTTTTTTTCGAGTTCCTCCGGATGTTTGTCACGCGTTCTGACGAGTTTTTGAAATCTCGTTACCGCCAGGTTTTATTAAAAATAGCACGCATTTTTTCTTCTTTTTAGCGTCCTTTTTACGTGCAAATTCGGAAGAGCGTATACGAAATTGCATGATAAAATCAACATTAATTAAGTAAAGATCTCACAAACAATTTTTATTGATAAAAAATGTATGCAAAATTGAAAAATACATTCAATTGAATTCCAAAATGTCTAATTTTAAATGATTATACACAAAAAGATTTTGCATGTTGTCTGACGCATAATTTAGATCAAGACAGTTAACAATTTGTCATTAGCTTTGGGATCGTTTCATCTCCAAGGTCCGCCAATCTTCTACCACAATAATCCCGGTCGAAGAACATCATGCTAACGAATCATTATCCAACAAGAGTACAAATACTAAAACATCATCTAAGCCTTAAGAGCCTTCTTCTGCGGAAGAACCTTCTTAATCCTCTTTTTATTATTAGCGGCGGCGGCGGCCCTCAGACTCCAGCTGTTCTTGCAGTCACTTTTCACAAGGCGCTTCTGCCCGAAGGCAGTCGGCTTCGCGGCGTCACCCTCGTCCTTTTTCTTGAATTTATCCATCGGATTCCGCGGAGCTGGCGCATCGGCCGCGGGTTTGCCGAACGATTTCTCGTTGGAACTGAGCGGCCTGAATCTCCCGTTAATTGGCCATTCGCTAATATAGTTGTGATGATGATCTTCTTTGATGTTTTTCTTGCTGTCGACCGAGACGGGTTTTTTGGCGGAATTAATGTGCAGCGGTAAACGCGAATGTTTTCTGATGCCGCCCTCGGTGCTATTGAGCGACATAGTCGTCACCGGTCGTACGGGGGATCGATTTAAGGTCTTCGGGGACGGCGACGAGGTGACTGGATAGGGGGGGGAAGGAATGTGAAATCAGTTGACGCCTTTTTGAGCTCTTAATTAATCTTAGTCAACGTTAGGATTCGGGTAACATTAACATAAAAAAAAAATAAAATACACCCAATTAGAAACATGTTGAGAATTGTAGTAGCTAAAGAGAGTCGGAAAAATTACCAAGTCTGGACGGGCTTCTGCTGGTAAATTTGCCCCTTCTCAACATCTTGAGGGACTCTTCATTGTTCGATACGACAAAGGAATCATTTCTGAAGGTATTGTGTTTCGCTGGACTATTATTCATTACGTATTCACCGCTGGCACTCAGTATCGTCACCTTGAGTATCTCTGACTGTTTCTGCATCTGAGGGGACGTCGGCGGCTTTTGGACCGCGAAATTCACGGTGGAGCCGGACGGACTACCTCGTTGTTCCGTGTTGTTGTGATGTTCCGCGTCGCGATTATCTCGCTGATCGACGGGATTATTGTCCACGTTTTCTTCCGTATCCTTTGAGCCCGCCTGGAACTCTCGAAAGTTACGGCTGTTCATTTTCGAGCGAAGCAGTCTTCGAGCTTCGTTTATGTCGAATGATCCGGGACTCTCATTCTCTGCTCCCGCTGTTGTTCTGCCACAAGGATATAATTTAGACTTTCATTTATTATCACTACTGCGATCTCGACTGTCGGTAGGATCATTCTCTATACTTATAACCTAATTTTAAGCTTGCAAGGACATAAGTTAAAAGAGAAAACACGTTTACGAGCACAAAAGTAATATTAACCGAAATGAATCCTGTCTGTCGATGTGAAGAATGTCGGCAGGCTGTTTTGCAGGTGATATGCAAAAAGAACCTTTTGTCAGAGGTTTTGGTCTTGGCAGCTTTGCGTTGATATTAAGTTTGCTTCCCATTGTCTTCGGTCGGTCATCGATTTCGTATCTACGTAAATAATTTTTATTCTATAAGCATGTCATTTTAAAACATTTGTTCAGTTCTATCTGAAATGATCGAATAAATATTTTTCAATCCAAACGAAGTGTTTTGTGAAAAATTTGAATCAGTATAACAAATTGTTATTATACTCAAATAAATTATAGAACGTAAGACGTAACCTTAATTGCCAGAACTGATAAACGGCACGCATTTGCATAATTTCAATATGATACGCTGAGCTCATTATCGTATTAAATCTTAGCGTGTATAATGGTTACTTAAGCGAAACTTAAAAATTCCCGATCCACTTAAATTTAATTTAATTAACTGAACTGATTCTTTGCCGGGGTAGCTAGATAAATATTCAATTAAAAATTGAACCGTGAAGGGTGATCAAGCCGCGTGAGAGGCGACTTTGGAGGTGTCACGAGCTCGTTGACGCTGATCATACTGTCCGAGATGGCGCTGGGGAAGGACCAGGTCTGCGGGTTCTTGGCCTCGATGCACTTCTCCTCGGTCGGCTGTCGCGTGTAGCCCCTCACCAGGAAGTGGTCCAGCGGATGCAGGCCCTGCGAGTCCTTGCGCCTCTTCACCTCCACCGGGTCGTACAGCTCGTCCGCGAAGTCGAAGAAGTCGAGGTTTTGCGCCTTCGCCTGGCGTCGCGGACGGATTAGTGACCGGCTTACTCGATTGCTTTTAAATTTCAAGGCGAGAAAGAGGGGGGTGTACGTACGACGTCGTCGGAGGCATTCAGCTGTATGGAATTCATGACCACGTGACCGGGCGGCTGCTGATCGTCAAAGTACTTCATCAGCACCTCCTCCATGAGCCTGTGCCGGTAGACGCGGTAGTCGAAAGCTCTCGCCTCGTCAATATTCGGCGGATGGTCGATGTCGTAGTAGGTCGGAAAGTCGTTTCTGCGGCTTCGCGAGATTTCCGACAATTTTAGGCTCATTTCCGAGGAGGCTTTTTGCAGTTCGCTTTGTAGATCCAGGTCCATTAGATTATTCGATTCCTTGAACGTCAGCCCGTTTTCGCTGCCTAATTCTTGCACTTTGCTCCTGGGGTAAAACAGGCTTTCTCTAATGCTCGAATTCCTGACCGAGTCCGTTTTTTCTTTGAGAATGTATTGACCTTTGATAACGAGGTCCTCCTATAAAAGTGTATTTTTCTTTTTAACGAAACTTACGTCATTTTTCTAAAACTTTCCTTTAACCGTTATCGCTCGCAAGTCCTTAGAATCACAGCAGTAGAATAAAAAGCCGCTTACTAGAGACAGAAACCTTAGGACCCTTAGCCCGAACTGTTGAAAGCTCTTGATGAAAGGCAAGGTGATCACGATGAGGAAGATCAGGGCGAGGAGGCCATCTCTCAGAACCTGCGGCAGCGGGGCCCCGGAGAGGTACCGGCGGCTCTTCGAGACCTTGCTGTACCCGCCCGCCATTTCCAGGTCATCGGCTCAACTCGGCTCTTTCGTCAAGGGCGCGTCTCGGCATGGCCTTCGGCTTGCTTTTCTTCTTGCCGGGGCCGCCTCGCTGAGGGCCTTTAGCTCCCCTTTTTTCCCCGGACAGTCGGGACGCGGCGGTGTTGCTTCCGTCGACCCTCGATCCGAACATTGCTGGGAAAGTCGGGCCGACTGTCGTTTTTTTTTTTGCGGAGTGAAATTGTCCGCGGATAGTGACTTTGAAATTATTTCGAACGTTCGACGCTCATTGACGGTAAAGTTCAGCTTCCCATTTTAATTTTTCATTTCGGCGAGTTTTGTGACTATTTGTTTTTAGAAAATGTCGATAATTTTAATTTTGCAGGGAAAGTCGTTGGATAACGTATTTTTGAGCACATGATGTTTCGCTTACTTTTTGCTCGACTCATTAACTTTTCAGCAGCGCGTGTTGCCTAATTTAGAGCGTTAACGGGTATTTATCTCTTGTTTGTGCGACGCCTTAAAGAAAATATTTTAAAAAGAATTTTAAATTTCTGACACTGTAATTTATTAAAATTTCAAAAAAACCTTATAAAACATAATATTTTCCTTAACTTCGCAAACATCGCCTCAATTATATTTTCTTCCGAAAGTCTTATTAAGTTATCATTAGAGTCCTCGCGAAGACAATTTCATTCGCGGGGCTTAATTAAAAAATCTACTCGAGAGCAATTGTCGCGCACACGCCATTATCCACAAGTGCACCTACGGCGCTCGCACGAGAAAACTGTCCTTAAACAAGCGAGAGAGAGATCCAAGTCAAAAAACTGTCTGCCGCACGCGAGAGCTTTCCTCAAAAGAAGCTCGCAAAAAAAAAAATAAGCGCCGAGCTAAGTTTACGTTTCTCTCGGGGGCGGCGAACAATCGCCCGCGGGCGGTGCTCAACGACTGTTTCCACTCTCTTACTGCCGTTCTTTCGCCTTTGAAAACTCTCCCCCTTCCTTCCAGTCGATGGCTAAGTATAACAATCCACTCGTTACGTTATTCAGCTGCTTCTGACTCTGCCTGCGTTCTTTCGCTCCGGCTCCGGAGAATGGACGCTCTGCGGCTCTCCCCGGCTAGTGAGAAGAATTCGCTGCATTTCCTCGGTGGGTCGTGCCTTTGTCGAGTCCACTTTTGTACACGCACGTTGCGTTTTAACGTCGGGTCGACGTGTAAATTTCAACCAGGGCTTCGCAGCTTTTTAATACGTCAGGGTTTGCAAAATCCCGCCCTGTTTATTCAATTTGAATGAATAAGGAAGGGCAGCCAGCGCTTCGAGCAGCCAGCATCAGCGATGCTCGAGAAAAACTTGGGAGCCCGAGCGATATTTTTCAGTTTCGCATCTTATTCCTCCGAGCTCTCCTCCTCAGCCGTCCGCGAGCTCTCGCTAAGGCATAAAAATACCTCGTCACTCTCGCAGTGCTCGCCGCCTTAATAATTCGCATCCCCCGGCATTCTTCTCAATCTCGCGGAAAAGTTCGCGGGGCGAAAAGCGCGCGAGAGACACGCGTATACGTACGTATGCGCGAAGTGGCTCGTGGGCAGAGGGAGCAAGGATGAAAAATACGCCGGATGCATATTGCATTGTCCTCGGCGTTATTACGCCCCCCGCGCCTCTCGCCGCGGGGCTTTTAGTCCCGCATTTCGCGGATCCGTGCCCCGCAGCTTCTTTCGCGCTCGCGGGGCTCCTTGCCTACCTCGCGCCCCAAAAAATGTATGGTACACTCTCCGGCCGCCCGCCCCGCTCTACATATACGGTCGGGGCGTTTTAGCGGGGGAGTAGTTTTTCACTCTCGAGACTTTGATACGGGCATTTTAATCTTGCATTCGCCGGCGCGGAATAACGCGCTCGGCATTAAGAATGAAATCTCGCGTTTGCCGTCGCCGCGAAATCTCACGTTGCAGGAATGTCGCTGTACGTATTATGCTTATTGAGCTGCTTTCCTTGACGGTGCAGCCTTTTACGTGGCTGATGTTAAAATCACCAGAGCTCCTCGGGAACGACGCGTTGAAATATTTTTTGAAAATTATAATGTGTGATGGATTCTTATTATGCTGCCTTTTATGATATATCGTATAAGTATATTTTTTGCAGTAAAGACTTTGACGGTTTAGTAATGAAAGTTAAATTTGCGAATTTCCGCAAATTTTCTCACCTTATATATGAAGAGAAAACTTGGTTGTCTGTGGAAGTTGCTAAAACCACTTTGCGGTAAGTTCAATTGGAAAACGAAATCGTAAATTTTGGCCTTTTGTGCAAACCAATTCAATTAACTTCGTGAAACCAGTTGAAAATTTAATTCGAACGTCTAACAAAGCTTGAAAAACGTTTCGAATTTTTCGATTAAATACTTTCCTTTTTTGTCAAATTTTATAATCATAGTAATTTTTTTTACATTTTTTAAAATTTATATTTAGAGCAAAAAATATATAACTTAAAAACTACTTAAAAAGCATTTTTTATATATTCAAACTGTTTATATTCTTTTAAAAGCGTATGCAATGTTATCGATGGAAATATGAAATGTATTAAATAACAATTATTTTTAATTAACGAATTTACAGTTAATTATATTTTCTTTGTAAATAATTACTTAATTAAATTACCTACTTATATTCTGTACTAAAATTTCCCTAAACAAACTTAAAGATGAAAAAATATTCTTAATGGATTTGAAAAACTTCCAAAAAGTCAAGCCTAATAATTCAAAATGCCCGATCAATTTTTTCAGGTCAAAGACGATTGAAACCCAAAACTTGGTAAAAACCCTCTTCTTACTTTACCTGTTGACATTTTGGCACGGACAATGCCCCCTTTCTTCCCAACTTTTTTGCAGCCTCCCCCGAACTAAAGTATTCTCAAGAACCCCGGCCATTGTCCGTCCATTCATAAAGAAACCCCTCCGCTCTTCTGACCCAAATAAAAGCCATATTTCCATCGGCAACAATGCTCCGAGTCAAGTGTCCATATAGTTAGTAAAAAAAAACAAAAACGCCAAGAGAAAAAAAATATAGAAACGGCAACACGTACACTTACAGTTGACGAGCGGATAAGCTCGTGTCTGGAGGGGGGTGCGGCGGACCGGATGGACCTCGTGATAAGCCGCGGCCGAGTTGTGATACTCGCTCCTGCGCTGATAGTGATTGCCCTGCGCCTCGTGGCCGCCGGCGCCGCCGTTGCCGTTGTAGCGCTGCAGCGAATACGCCCCGGAGAAGAGGCGCGTGTATCGCATGAAACAGCCGCTCGGGATCTGACCCTGTGTACACGCGCGGAGGCAGTTGCTTTTTAGTTTCGAGGGCTGCGGGGGCTGCGGCTTAATTGCGCGGAGTGGAGATGGCGGATAGAGAATTAGTGGCGGGTTGAGGACCAGTTTTTTGCGGAGAGGTCTTTTCAAGAGCGGAGATGGAGCTTCTTTCGCATGATTAGAGTTAGGAGGTTGTTTGGATATTAAAATTTAGATTGGCTAAATTTAATTTTGTTTTCTACAATTAAAGTTACGTATTATTTAATTATCTTTCTTTTTTTAACGTGGATTTTTTATCAGAAAAAATGTAAAGTATCTTTTGAAGATAAAATTTTACGGAAACTTTATCTTACCATTAAAAATTACCGTTGCGTTTAACGAGATTTTTTTACTGAACATGTATAAAAAAAAAGAAAACGTTTTTTTAATAATTAAAATTTTAACTATCACCGTGATGGTAAAAATATTTTTCCGTATTTTTCTTGAAATAGTGCTCTTTAAATGCGAAAATTTTTGTGTTACATTCATTTCTTTCTTACTCTGTGAGATAGTGGAACCTCCTGCGGTGGCCTGTTAGGACAAATTAACATCCTTTGGTAGGTCTGCTGCAGAGGCTAAAATAAAATAAATGTAACAAATTAAACCAGAATTATACAAAGCCTATATTTTCCAAGATGAAAAGGAAGATTTAATTAATATCGTTCGAAAATACTTTAGTATACGTATAGATTTTATTTAATTGAATTTAATTTTTATTGAAGCACAAGATAATTACTCTACGTCTCCTTCCTTTGGGACACAATATAAATTAAGAAGAGTCCCCAAAAGCTACCCTAATCATTTAGTATCACAAAGTGCCAACAAGGAGATCCGCTCGCCGAGTCAAGATTCACCTCAGCGATAACGCAACAAAGCGTTATCGCCAGGACCTCCTCTCTTGGCGAGAAAAGCCGCGCGGCACAGCAGTTTCATTAATGTGCTGGTATAAGGACCTCGAGATCGTCTTTTCTCTCCCGCGGCAGAAATCAATGTTTCGCCGGACAAAAGAAGACTCTCAGGCAAGACGAGAAAAGACTCGGGAGAATCCATACATACACACGGAAGAATAATGGAAGCGCGGCCATTAATAGAAGTGTACTGCTAAAAGATAAAATACTGCAAGAGCATTTCGCCTCTTTCTCCGCGGCGGACGGGGGGGGGGAGGCTGAAAACTTGGAAAGTAACAACCTCGTTTGACTTACCTCGGGCTCCGCCGCTCGTCGTTCGGCCTCTGCAAAAGACACGAGATTACATTACTCTTAAGAATCGAGCAAAGGGAAAATGCTGCCGCCAACAGGGGAGAGAGAGAGAGGGGGGGGACAGAGACAAAAGAGATGGCCAGAATGCACCATAAGGGGATGAGCAGATCGCGCTCCCTCCGCGTCCCTCTCGTTTTTCAATCATTTTTACTTTGCGCGCATCGGGGACGCGTCGTTTCTTGCTGCTTTCCTCCACTTTGTTTGAAAATTGTTTCCTTCTTGGGAGATCGAGCTTTTCCATTGAGCAAGGAGTGCATGTTTTTTTAATTTGCAGAGTAAATTCAGGCATTGTTCGCAAACGTTTAATTGCTGTTTTGGAAATATACTATTTTTAAGCCAGTTGAGGGTAGAAACTTTTTTGCCAAAAAAAATGTAACATATTCGTAAAAAATATTTAAAATTTACTTTTTTTATTAATAAAAGACCGCATTTCCTGTGATAAAAATAAAAAATACAATAACTGCGGTACAAAAAGTAAAAATCGGGCTGAAAAAACAAAAGAAGATAAAAATCTCGTTCCAACATCTTCAATTTGAATCCATTCAAAAGCAACGAGCGACGATTGTTATCCTTTCCACCGGAAACTCGATAAATTCAATTCATATAGTCAAGTAGCAAGAATAAAAAAAGCAAAATATAAATAAAAGAATTAATATTTTTAATAAAAATTAATATTCATTTTTAATCATCATTCATTTTCTGAATAATTAAAAACCGTAACATAACTTTTAATGTAATAATTCTAATTTTTAGGAAGTTTAATTCATCATCGTTTCCTTTAATAACAGTAAAATTGCAATTTAAAATCAAATCTTCAACTCTACACCGAAACGGAAAAAAGCGCTTAACCCGTAATCCCTCAAACTCGCCAATCTCCAAGCACCCTGCAATCGTCACCCGTTAGCCAACAAATCTGCCAAACCACGGCATTGCCTTCGCGAATCGGATACGCGTGTAACCCGGCTTTCCACGCATAAACGAGCCAACTGGCTGCTCTCCTCCCTCCCCCTCTCTTTCTCTCTCTCAGTGCAGCCCACAAAAGCTGGCAGCTCGCGATCGCCGTTGACGGGCGTTGTTCCATCTGGCGCGCATAAATTTGACAAACCTACCTCGCACGTGTATCGTGAAATGGCACTCGGCTCGATTTCCGGCTGCGTCCGAAGCGATGTAGCGCACGTTGTGGAGCCCTGGATGCAACGACTGGCCTGGTTTCTGCGCAAATAGGGTGACGGAGAATCAGAATGAGCCGATAATTCCGCCGACGAGGCTGCCATTTCTATTATATGGCTAATTGACGAGCTCAGTCGGATTAAAATAAGAGCTCCAGCCGGGGGTGAGTATTGGGAGGGGAGGGTGATGAGGGAAGTTGGCAAGTGTGATATTGGGAGATTTCAAGTTTCGCAGTTCCGCTTAGCCCGGGTGAAATTTTAAGCACTTACAGAATTCTGCAGGGATCAAACGATGATTTTCGTAAATATTCAATAAAGTTCGCTGTATAATAATCCTTTGAAAATTGAAAATGTTTCTCCTTTATTAATATATAGCAAGGGCTTTAAATTAAATATAAAAAATGATTTATAAGCTCCTCTTTTTTGGTAAATTCTTTCTCACCAATTAAACCGGCGAATTAGTTTTAAATAATACAGACCTCTCCTCTACTTTACGGCTCAAAAAATTCCACCTCTCAAACGCTCGAGCCAATTCGTTCGGCAAAAGTTAAACGGATTACTTTTCCGAAACGGCATTTAGCATTTAGAAAAAATTCAAACATTTACCCCGTCGGCCCTCGGCGCTCTGTCTCGGAGCTTATATATATCGACGCATACTAACAAGGCGCGCTCTCTCGCTCTCTCGCGCTGCGAAAACTAATTACGGTCGTTCGTTGCGGGCAAGGGCGAGGAGCGCGCGAACGGGAGAGGCACACGGCGCCAATCGATATTGGCCAGACTGCGTCGATTAGAAATTGCTCGAACTGACACGCGGCTGTCGAGCGAAACTCGATTGCTGTATAACGAGCGCGCGCGCTTTGCAAACGAGTTTTGTTTAAAAGGAGGGCTTGCGAGAAGCGCGGCCGGGGGGAGGGGGAAGGGGGACGAGTCGACTGAACGCCCGAAATTCGCGGAATGGGGAAGGAAATTCGAGAGTGCGTTTATTGCGCGAGAGAAAAAGTCAGCCGCGTCTCTGCGGCTCTGTTTTTGTTAGACGCAGTCGTTTCATTATAAAGGTACCGGTTGAGAAAGGTATCGAAAATCTATCTTGTTGAAGTTTTCGTTTTTAAGTATTATTATTAAATAAGATTTTTTAAGCATTATACCCTAATTTAAAAATCAATCAATTATGGTTTGAAATAATCTATGGTTTGAAACTGTAAAGAGGTCACTTTAAAATATCCCTAAATTATTCATCAATTTAATTTAAATATTTGAAAGATAAAAATAAAAAAATCTGACACGCGAAATTTAATTAAAAAATGCAAAGTAGTATAACCTACTTATTGTTTGAGTAAAAATGTAAATATTTAAGTAGATATGTACAGGATATGGTCAGACCTGCTCTTTTCTTTCCTTTCTATATATATCCTAACTTTTACAATACTCCAACAAATTCTTTTTCCTTTCTCAATTACCCGCTACTTTTAAAACCATCGAACTAAAAAAAGCGAGCGAATCACTTAAAAAGCAATAACGAAACCCGCCTAACAATAAAGCGCCGTAATGAGCGATCGAGCATCCCGCAGAGCGTCGCGCAGCCGCCATAAAAATTCTCGCATAACATTAGCCTCCTCGCCGCGAAGTCCTTAATGAGTCGGAAACTGGCTCGCGGAGCTTTTAAAGCTCTTAGGCCACGCTAAGAGTTCGCCGGGGAGGGGGGGACGAACCGCGGCGAATAATATCGCGTGGCTTGAATTTCAAATGGTTTCGTTAAGCCGTGAAAAACGGCGCGAGGGGCTTTCGAGGGGCGAATGCTCGACTCTTACCCGCGATTTGTAGATGTGCTCGATGTGCACGTTGTCGACGAACGTCGGCTCCTGCCAGAAGATCATGCGGTCTCGTTCGCCCGGATTTAGGCGGACCTCGAACGACGTCGGGCAGCTCAGCACTCGCGGACTCTCCGAATCTGAGAAAAATGAGATTATTAGTTAGTTGGATTATTCGGGATCGCGGGGGTACTTTATTTTGAGGGAGTGGGCCTATGCTTTTTCTAGTGTTGGCGGAATTATTTTTTGAATTATGTGACTTTCTTTTATTGATGAATTTCGAGTGAAATAGGAGTCGAGAAAAAGTTTAATATTTACACTCTATACTTTTAACATAAAGCAAAGGAATCATATTTTAATGAAACTCGATATTAAAGTTTTTTTTATACATAAAAAAAATGTAATACTCGCTGATTAAAAAGTATTACTCGATTTTTTTTGAAAAAAAATTTTTTTTTTAAGTTTTTAATGCAATTAAATCTACAAAAAATAATGCAAAGGCTGCTAAAACAAACCTGGAAATTTAATCAAGCAACGAAAAATCTTCTAGCTTTATACGCTCAGCGCCTTACGAAATAAAAACAAAGAGGGAAAAATAAATTGCGAATTCAGGGCTCTAATTCTTCGCGCAGTTTTTACGGGGTCACGCAAGAACGCCATAAGAAAGCCGGCTGCTGCTTTCATTTGGCTTGCCTACATGTAATTCGACGAGTGAGTTTGCTTTGTCTAATTGCATTAACTGCAGATCCACCCGAGTAGTTGGCGCGAGTACAGTTAAGCGCACTGAACTATCACGAAATGAGCGACGAAAGTGAAATTATATTAATTTCGTGTCTTTTAGAGGGGAGAATAATTTTTTTTATAAAAATATAAAAAATTTTATTTAATTTTGTCGGGAAATTCATTGTTTTTTTTTAATTAACAAATTTAAAAAAAGCTTGTAATATTTATCTTGGAAGTAAAATATCTAGTTACTCTAAATTGTCTCCATTTTTAAACAGAAACCTAATTGACATTTGACTTCCACCATTACAATTAAACTAAAGTTAATATACGACTTGCATAGAATTTTTTCACATCCACGCAAGAACCGGAACTTAAGGAAACCAGGGAACGTCTACCCGTATATAACAGGATAAAGTTCGTGTACGGAAACATATACCTTCGATATTGCGCCAAGCTGAAAATCTCATAACCTTAGCTATTCAAGTGGTGTTCGCGTGTAGATTGTGCATTACAACTTAGGCAATATCGTTAGTTGATTTACGCTATTTCGATGTTGGTAGTTTGCTGATCTTTTGTTCCGAATATAGATTTTAGTTTCAAACTAATTTCTGGCCTATTTTGGTTTGTTCCAAGTTTCGCTGCTTTGAAAACAAAATTTGGCACAATCATATAACATCATTAAAGTAAATATAACACTAAAATCAACGGACTTCCAAAGTACCATATTTTGCTTTCCCTCAAAAATCAATCCAAAAATTTGTTTACGTTCAATCTTTTCAGGAACGAAGAATATATAGAAAAAAATCAAGGCGACCGATTTCCATCCCGAGCACAGCGAAAATCCAACGTCAACAAACAAATAAGCCGCCAATGCATGCAAAGTAACTCATCTCATCTACAAAAGGATACAAGCGATCGCAGCCACCTCGGCATCCATAAATTACACGGCGCGGCGGCACTTTGCGAAAACATCATTAGCGCAATAACCGATCGAACGAGCCGTGTAATACGTTTTACGACTCCATCGCGCGGCCCGAGATTGGATTCCCCCTTCCCCGCCTCCGTCGGGCCGATAATTCAAAGCGCCCCCGCCGAAGAAGCAAGCGGACGCAACAATGACACCGTAATTCAACAGGCTCGCGGACGCAAATACGATTGATTAATCTTTCCCGCACTGATCTCGGCGAGCGATGATAAATCGCTCGCGACTCGAACATTCGCCGCACGATTTTCGGAATTCGGATATACGCCGCCGCCGAAGCCGAGAGCTAAAGAGATTTAAAAAATCCCCGGCAATGCGGCCCGCGGAGAGCATAAGCCGAGCGCGGCGACGTGATGCGAAATTTTATGCCGGATTGCGTGCAGGCAGTGAGAGAGAGCGAGCTTTTTGCAGGAAGTATGATAAATTTCGCCGCGGCGAAGTGTATATACGTCGCGCTGCGTGTTTTTCCGAGCGAGCGACGGTTTATGCGCGGTTATTGAAAATTGTATTTAGACGGCGAGCTTTTCAAGGAGGCTTCTCTCTCTCTCTCTCTCGCTTTATTTATTTAAGCGCCGAATGATTAATGTGCGGATTTCTATCGAAAGCGGATTATTTAGAGAGGGAATAGCGTCGCATTTTTTATTCCGGAGGAATATATTCAATGTTTTTTTAAACTTGTGTTTGCTACAAAAAATAGTATGCTTCAAACGTATACTACCTGGACAAACAAACCAAAGTAATTACAAGAATAAGCAAACAATGTGCGAGAACTTTTTCAATCATGGCGTTTGGTATGGCTTTCTTTAATGAAACTCGGAAGCTTCGGAAAAAATATGGTTCTACAAACTTACCGCGAACTCGAATCATCATCTGGCAGCTGGTTGAGTAATTGGATGAGGAAGACCAAGCCGTAAAAGTCAGTATCGTGTTGCCGGGAGGTAAGTCGCCCTGTAATTGCTTGGCCCAAGGTGGCGATGCCTCTACAAACCTACGTTTAGAAAAAATAAAAAGAATAAATTATTAAAAACAAAATTAATTTCTCTTTGAATTAACTATTAATTCAATAAATGGCCTCGGTGCAGATGTAGGAGAGGCTCAATTCATTCCGTTTGATTTCCTATCAGGAATGTCGTAAATATTTACACTCATGCATTATAAACAAGTTGTATCCAAAGGAGAAAAATATGAGAGCATAACTCAGCCTCTGAAAGCTATCGATTCGAAGCCATCAGCCAAGGAACAATCGCGCAACATACAGTTAAACATCGCTCCGTCACCTTCGTCTGCCCCGATCCTCCCCAACGAATCCTCCACTTAGCATACAAATACGCGTCTCGTAAAAAATACACCGACGTCCAGGCATGGCTTTGCGAACGATCGACAATCTGGCCTGCAGAGGTGCTCTCTCCGCGATCTTCAGGGCCATTGTGCCTCCGCGATCGATATAAACACTTGGCGCGCCGCGCAGACTTCGGAGGGGGCGAGAAAAAGAGTCCATCGACCGATCGAGACTCTCGAGGCACCCGGAATGAGATGTACTCTCGCGGCGCTTGGCGATGAAAGAAACTGCCCCGGAGTACCGGACGACAAAGACGCGCGCGCGAGACCGTGGCGCAAGAACAAAGCCCGGCGCGCGCGCTCGGATATAAAGAACCGACGCGTCGCGCGCAGCGTTTATAAATATTTTATGAATGCTTTTTCACTGCGCTACTCTACGGCGAGTGCATGAATACAGAGCGATTTTGAATTTTATTTTCGAGGGGGCGCCGGGGCTTTGATGCTCATTTTCTTGGGGGCCGAGAGAAAGTTCCGAGACGAGTTACACGGGGTGATAAATGATGAGCGGGGTGTTAAGGTGAGAATTTGGAATCCGCTGCAGTGCGACTTGAAACGCGCGGTGAGGTATCAAAGTTAAAGCGGTCACTTTCTGAATTAATTTCAAAAAAATTAAGTATGATGTAAAGAAGCTTTTACATGAACCGTTACGTGTTGTAATAAAATGTTAAAATTTTAGCCTCAGGAGTTTTTGAAAGTTCAAACGAACAATATGAATGCAAAAGATTTTCTGCTAATAGAGTTAAAATATGCAGAAAGAATTTTTGACGATAAAATAATAAAATTGATGGTTTCTGGAATCTAAGCACAAAATGTATTTGAAATCGTAACAAATATTTTGTAACACATACCTGTACCAATCAACATTAGTCTTAGGCTGCGAAAAAGTAATCCTCGCAGTGTTCCTCCTTGGCGGCAGTTCTACGTCCAGGTCACTTGGGCACCTAATAGTCGGAATCGGCGATTCCGTTGTCGCCTGAACAACTGAAAAAATCAAGACATCGAGCACCTCATCGATTAATCAAGTCGGACTGTACAATTAAATAGCGCAAATAATTCCGTAGAAAACGAGGGAAAAACGAATGTATCCCTTTGTGTCCTCGCGAGACTAATCTGTATCGAGAGAAAATTCATCGATCAAAAAAGCGCGTCGTAATTCATGCGATGTCAAATTCCTAACTGAAAAGAGAAAGGTAAGACGGCACGAGTTTTGATGGATGGATAAAGGAGGAAGACCAAATTCAATTTGCAAAAACCATCCATTGCGTGCAACTAAGTAAAATAGAAAAAAAGACAGTTTACCGAATGTTACGTCTTTCCTTGGCTTTGAAATTTTTGTGTAAAATTTTTATGGCCGATCGATATTCGGACGCTTTTTCATTTTTCCCAAGTTTAATATATACCTATACTTAATTGAAACTTTTATTAGACTAAACCGAACAAAAGAAGCACCGCTCGAGTTATATTAAATATTAAATTCGGTCTTTTTTACTCGATACTCGAAACTTAAAAGAAAAAAACCACCCACAACATTTATATACCACTATGAATTGATTTATTATTGACGAAAAAAAATTCAAATACCTCATCGATGAAGTACAAAAATTTGCAAAATATTACAGATTCATCTTCATATATCAATGCAAGAATAGATTATCGATTAAACGAATATCACATTCGAATTTGATCAGTGCATGAATTAAAACTTTTACCAAAAAAGTGATACTCAAAATTCAATTTCGCTTTTCAATTGCGTGATTGAAATTTTACAAAATCTACTTTAAACCAAGTGAATTAGTTCACTTAAAACAAAACAAAATTCACAAATAAAAATTACAACTTTCCAAGCTTAGCAAGACTGCAGTAGCGCGACGCGATTGCCAATCTTTTGCGCCTCTTCCAATTCTAAAATCGCGCAGCTGCGAGAGCCAGGCCAGCTCTTCGGCGACGTAACGTCGATCCTGATTGGGGCGCAGCTCGCGGCGGAGCCGGAAATTCGGTTCATTAACGGTATCGATCAGCCTTTGGGCGCGAGAACAGAAGAAAGAGCCCGAAAGAGACAAATGCCCCGCGGGAGGCGGCCAGATGAGGAGGATCCCCGACTCTTGTCATTGTCGCACGCCCGACGAAATCCCTCGCGCTCATTATCCGAAACAATTCCTTCCAGCGGAAAATTCCCCTGCGAAAGGGGACGAAAAAGCCGCTAAAAGAGAGCGAGAGAGCTGCTCGGGGAAAAAGTTATCCAGGAGAAAGCGACGACGAGAACGCGGCGCTGAAAAAAAAAGGCGCCAAATACGAGGCAGCTCGCAAGCTCATTAAGAGCCGGCGTTAACGTATGAGCTCGTTAGTGGTTTGCGAGCGCGGATATATATACATGCCGGTGAGCGCGCGCCGAGACTCGGCCATTATTAGAGGCCGTTTACAACGCCAGAGTCGGAAATAATGGATTGTTCTATTTCTTTGGCGCGGGCGAGATTAACTTGCGCAAATTGATTATTACTCGCGAGTCGCTGATTATATTTTCTCGACGCGCGATGGCTTATCCCGAGGGGATAGCTCGAGGCGCACTTAATGGAAAAGTGTTTTTTAAGTAGTCCGGAAGGAATTTATCTTGCGAAATATAAATACGGGATTTTACCACTTCTTGCTTGCCTTGTATTCGCGAAGCAGTTTTGGATTTTATGGGTATTTTTAAAACGAGTCAATTTACTTTAGCTTGGATTAGATTATTAAAACGTACAAAGGGATAAAAGGGAATAATCGAACAGAAGCTGCACTGATATATAAACCACTAAAGAAAGTGCAAAAGTAAATTAAACGCACGACTGATTTTATTTTAAATTTGCAAATCCAACGGATTATACATATCTCCCATTCAATTTTCGACTAGTGATTGTTTCAATTCAATAATCCGCTTATTCCGCAAATCTACCAATGGCTAAAATTTTTTTCCTAAAATACAAAACTGAAGCATCGAGTATATTTTTTATTCGATTTTATTTTGCTCACCCGGATAATAAGGATGTGACTCCGACGTGTATTCTCGAACACAGGCCGGCTGCTTGCCGTCCCAATGTCCTCCAGCTTGGCACGTCCTGAGATAAGAACCTTCCAATCTGAAGCTCCTTCTGCACCTTATGTGGCACTTTGCTCCTTGAGGATAATCCAAAGCTCCCGATGGATGTCCCGGGCATCTCATCTATATAGATGTGCATTTCAGTAAACAATGAAGCTTTTAAAGAAGCAAAATGCCTAAGACGTGAAAATTGCTACTTCAATTTAATTTTAATGAAAGAAAGCGTCACCGCGAGAAATAAAGGTTGGCAGATTTTCTAATTTGTATGAAAAATTATTATTATAGAAATATAGTGTAGCACAGGTGCATCGTTTCTGGACGAAAATAAGAAAAATTAATTTTAATTAAGTCGATAATTTTATCTAAAAAGCGTTTTTATAAAAAAAAGCTAAAAAATTACATTAAATTAAATGAAAAAGACAAAATATATTATCGCTCGAGAAACGGGAAGAATTATAGACTTACTGCAGTCGGCCCGAAGATTCTTACCTCTCCATAAACCGGCGGCTCCATGGCCGGGCACCTCGAGGTCCTCGAGACACAAGTTCTCTCGTCGGCAGCCAGCACTAAATCGTCCGCGCAGACACAATAGTAACTTCCGGGCGTGTTGATGCAGTCGCCGTTGCAGCCGCCGTTACGGTAGAGGCACTCGTTAAGGTCCAGGCACTGGCTCGTGTTTCTGAAATGTATAAATTTTTGATAAACGAACTTAGCGGTATAACGAAAACGCCTCGGATAATATCGCTCGATGAATTATAGCTCGGCCGCAATTACCTGCGGTTCACGTAAAATCCGGAGTAGCAAGAACAGGCGGAAGAGCCCAGACCGTTTATGCAGATGTGCTCGCAGCCCCCGTTGTCCTTCTGGCATTCGTCAATGTCTGAAATAAGTTTACCGGTGTTATTATCGATTGTGGTACGAAACTTTTTACGGTATGAAAATTTAAACAAACCAACGCAAGAAGATCCTTCTTTTTTAAATCCCGATGGACATCCGCATCGGTAGGAACCAGGGGTATTTATGCACCCTCCTTCGCAGTGAACGTTTTGTGTGCATTCGTCAATATCTAAAATCAAATGCTCAAAGTAAAGTAGAAGTAATGTGTAAGTCAGAGTTGATTAAAATAGTGCTCCAACCCACCTACGCAGACATTATTCTTCATTTCATAACCAGGCTTGCATCTGCACTCGTAAGAGCCGTGCGTATTTACGCAGGAGTGTTCGCAGCCGTGATTTCCCGTACATTCGTCAACGTCGACGCACGCCGAGCTGTTCGATTCCAAATTGCGGAAGCCAGCTCTGCACGAGCAAACTGCTCGTCCATTATCCACTCGGCAAATATGCTCGCAGCCTCCATTATTTTCCGTACTGCAAGGATTGTCCGAGTAGCAGGTCTTGCCGTCTCTCAGGCGGTAGCCTTCCGGACACTCGCAAGTGAACGAGCCCTCCTCGTTCTTGCAAATATGGGAACATCCGCCGTTGCTGACCTCGCACTCATTTACATCCTCGCAAGTTCTGTTATCCTTTCCTAGACGGTAACCAGCAGAACACTCGCACTGGAAGCTACCGTTTGTGTTTTTGCAAGTGTGAGTACATCCCCCATTATCAATTTTGCACTCGTTAATATCATCGCAGGTATTGGCGTCGTCGTTGAGTTCGTAGCCCTCGGAACAATGGCATATAAAGCCACCGTCTACGTTCTCACAGATATCTGGGCAAGCGTCTGGTTCGGTGACACATTCATCGATGTCAATGCAAGTTTTTTCGTTTGAGTCTAGATACATGCCTAAAGGACAGGTGCATTTTATGCCGTTTGCGTAGTTGTAGCAAATGTGAGAACATCCACCGTTGTTTGGAGTACATCTATCAGCAGGAATGCAAGTTCGTGAATTATTCGCTAATACCTGTCCGTCAGGGCAAATACATTTATAAGATCCCATCGTATTTAAACATTCGAATAAGCACCTGGCCTGTCCATCTTCGCATTCGTTTACATCTATGCAAGTTTTCTCATCATCGTCTAGTTTATAACCATCTGGACAATAACAATAATAGCTACCAACAGTATTGTTACAAAATTTTGAGCATCCACCATTATCATGAAGACATTCGTCAACGTCGATACATGTCGAGTTATCGGAATGTAAGTAATGTCCTTCGTAGCACGTGCACAAATAACTTCCAAGAAGGTTCAAACAATTGTGAGAACAATTGTGAGATGACATAAGACATTCGTCGATATCTACACAAGTTTTTTTATCTTCTGGTAGAAGAATATACCCTTTAGGACATTCGCAGTAGTAGCTGCCTTCGAGATTAACGCATTTATGCGAACAACTAGAATCAACATCATTTTCAAACTCTTCACACTCGTCAATGTCTTTGCAGGTTTTTTTATCCGCTTCAAGACTAAAACCGACAGGACACGAACATTTGACTGAATCACTATTTACATCTACCTCACAGTAATGAGAACAATTTCCATTATTTATTGAGCAAGCTTTGGACTCTAAACAAGTAACATTATCAAGGCCCAAAACACGGCCAGAAAAACACGAACAGTGATAACTTCCAACTGTATTCACACAAATATCAGAACAATTTCCATTCTCGTTGTTGATGAAGCACTCATTAATATCATCACATAAAGCATTATCTTGTGAATTTACGGAGTATCCAGGATTGCAAGTACATTCATAACCACCGTAAGTATTTACGCAATTATGAGTACAATTGTCTGTATTTTCTAAGCACTCGTCGATATCTATGCACGTTGCATTATTGAATCCTAATTGCATACCACTAGGACATTTACAAACAAAATCATCACCTCTAGATTCACAAATATGACTACAGCCTCCATTATTTTTTAAACATGCGCTTTCAGTGATACACGTCGATTCGTCTTTGTTCAAGACCAAACCATCAGGACATGAGCAAGATGTATTGCCACTGTCATAATGACAAATATGTGAGCATCCACCATTGTCAATTAGACATTCGTTAACTTCAACACAGGTTATTCCGTCATCGAGAAGATGTTGATGATCTTTACATATGCACTGCTTTCCACCTTCGGTATTTTCGCACTTGAATGAGCAACCACCATTATTATCTAAGCACTCATTTACATCTTCACAAGTTAAAGCATCATCCCCAAGTTCGTAGCCAGTTGGACATTGGCATTTATTCTCACCATTTACTTTATAACATTCATGAGAACAATGATGATTTTTCTCGCATGGTTTCATTTCGATGCAACTTTTATTATCTTTATCAATAATATAGTTTTCAGGACAATGACAGCTATAACCGCCCTCATTATTTCGACACTCATATGTACAGTCATGCATATTTAAAAGGCACTCGTCAACATCACTACAAGTATGTTGATCGTCCAAAAGTATAAATCCATCGTCACATTTACATTTATAAGATCCGTCAGTATTGTAACAACTATGAGTGCAGGAGTGATTCTCTGCACATTCATTAACATCCTTACAAGTTTTTTCATCATCCGATAACTCGTAACCTTCTGGACAACCGCAACGAGCCTTTGTTCCATCTTCTTCACAGGTATGAGAGCATCCATACATGCGGAAGCAATAGTTTTCATCGATTACGCAAGTTTTTGAATCTTGCGATAAGTGCCACCTACTCGGACAAATGCACTCATACCCACCTTCCTTATTGGCGCACTCATGACTACATCCGTGAATATGAGTAGTGCATTCATCTACATCTTTGCATCCATAGCCATTGATTTCTAATTCAAAACCATTGAGGCACTCACATCTGTAATTCCTGTCAACAGGAATACATTTGTGAGCACAGGTAGAATGTTCACAGGGATTTGATGGTTTGCACGTGCGTTCGTCTTTATCAAAAGTTTCGCCTTCAGAACACTCATTTTGGCATTTACCGTCATTCCCGAGTTTCGTACCGAAAGGACACGTATCTTCGCAAGTAAGTCCGTCTTCTAAAAGATTAACACTCGGGGGACAAGCGCATTTGTAACTTCCTGGCGTATTTATACAAAAGTGCGAACAATCGTGATCATCTTCCGCACATTCGTCAATATCTTCACACATCCTACCATCTTTATGCAGCTCGTAGCCCTCAGGACATTGACAATTGTAAGTATCGCCTCGTTGAATACAATCATGAGAACAGTTCAGACCACCGCACGATGAAGAAACTTCGCACGTTTTATGATTATCCATTAAAACCATGCCCAGGGGACACGAACAAGTATACGTTCCATTTTCGTTGTGGCAACTGTGCGAACACTCGTGTATTGCTCGAGCACACTCATCAATATCTTCGCAGCTTTTCCTATCGTCGCCCAAAATAAAACCAGAAGGACAGTCACAGCGATATGATCCAGGAGTGTTGGTGCACCGATAAGAGCAGTCATGATCAGAGTCGATACATTCGTCGATATCATCGCAATACCTTCCGTCTTCATTCAGTTTGTATCCATCTAAGCATTTGCATATTGGTCCACTAATAGTATCATCACACAGCTGAGAGCACGGAGTTTTCAAATTTGCACAATTTTCATTGAATTTTATTTCGTCGCAACTAGAACCGTCATCACTTAAAGAATAACCTTCTGGGCAGGAACACTCGTAAGAACCATTGGTATTTTTACAGACGTGCGAACACGGTTTGGGATTCTTGGAGCATTCGTCGATATCTATGCAAGATACGTTATCATTATCTAATTCATATCCAGGATTGCAATCACAATAATAAGCGCCATCTGTATTTGTACACGTGTGATCGCATCCGTGACTTTCTGGATCTTCCTCGCATTCATTAACGTCTAAAAAACAAAAGCAAAATATGATATAAATACACTAAGCAAATAATAATTATTGCGAAAACTAGGCAAATACAAGATCGATCAATAAATTTATCGTGAAAAATTGAAATCACTTTATTAATTACCGACACACTCTCCATTCTCGTCTCTTTTAAATCCCAATGTACATTCAAGCGTCGAAGACTCGGTTATACCCTCTTCTTCGTTATAATCGCCATCGCCGTCTTCATCCTCCATATCGTAATCTTCGTCTTGCAGTATCTTGGTTTTCGTATTCAATTTCATCTTACATTTAAAAGATCCCTGCGTATTTATGCACTCCTCTGATTTTTTACAGACCCTGTTTAATCCGCTGCATTCATCCACATCTGAGAAATAATAATAGAAATCACAAAAATGCAGACGATTAAAAACTTTGCAAAAAGCACTTTCCAAATAAAAAGACTCATCGTACTCACCGTGACAAGTTTTGTAGTCGGGTCCCATTTCCCAGCCCTCGGGACAGATGCAGAAAGCGCTGCCAACGGTATTGTGGCAGTCGTGCGAGCAGCCGCCATTGTTCTCGGCGCACTCGTCAATGTCCTCGCAAGTGTGATTGTCCGCCGTCAATTTATAACCGGGCGAGTCGCTGCAACTGCACTCATAACTGCCCGGCAGATTGTTACATATCCGCTGGCACGGGCCGCGGCCCTCGTTCGGCGAGCACTCGTCGATATCTGCGCCATCGTTTGTTTGTTAATCGGATTGTTCGACAATGCGCGCGGCGGGCCGAATGCTTATGGAAATTAATTTTGCGGGGACTCTTTGCGCGAGTTAGCAGTTTTTAATTTAAATTTTTCTGATTAAAAGTTCGAACGGACATTTTGGCTTTAATAATTCCGAGTGATGGGCGAAAAGAATTATTGATCAAACTTTTAAATTGAAATAAATGGAAAAGCTAAAAGCGACTGTAAAAAATATTGTATTAATTGGTGAAATTCTGTCTTTCATTAAATAATTAGCATGTAATTTTAAGTAATTCAATATAAGTCTGATCACAAATTGACAAATGATCAAATTATTTACTCTCATTTTCCCAAATAAAGTTTGAATCCAAGTTAATGTCCATTTAATGATGGACAATGATTATCATTACACATAACTACTAATTAACCCTCTCTTAAATAATACATAAACCGTGAAAAGGAGCGATCCAATTTTAATGCCCTTCAATCGTCTCGGACAAAGAGAAGCGCGAATGCAATTTCAATCAGGCGAAAATAACAAATCACATAATGAACCTCTGCATGATTTATGGTCGTCGTGCAGCTGATAGCCGGGCGGACAGTCGCAGTGAAAAGAGCCGTCCTCGTTCCGGCAGATGTCGGTACAACCGGATTGGCCCTCGGCGCACTCGTCGATATCTGAAACACGGGAAATATTTATACGAAGAGCGAGAGGATATTAATAAAAAGTTAGCGCCGCGCGCGCGCTCACGGCTCTTCTCTCCTCTCGCTTCGTGCAGAAATCCAATTTCCGGCCATTGTCTCGTTGTGCGCGAATTTCGCGCCCGAAATAACTCGCATTTCATCAATTAATTGCCGTAATTGCGGATCGCGCGCGCTCGTTTTTCGAACGAGGAGGCACACGCCGCGTATTTCGGCCGCGCGCGCGATTTTTTAGAGCCGGCCAATTATATTTTAACTGATTGAACGAGAGATGCAACAATGAGCCATTGTTTAGAGAGATTGAGAAAAATTTCGAGCTCTACTTTGTTAAGCTTTTTTATCGGGACGAGCAAATGTTGAACTGCTTTTTAAGCGCCGAAAAATTGAAATGATGGGACGAAAAACGTCGTTTACTGAGAGGTTTTAACCAGCACAATAGAAAGCATAATCCGATTAAGCTTTATCTGATATTGGTAGGAAAGAAGCTTTTTCCTATTCTTTCCTTCGTTCACAGTTTTAAAAGAGTATTTCTCTAAATTTCATAATACGATTTTCTTCCGAGAGAAAAACTTGAATTACAGACTGAAATCTAAAATTTTATTGACTTTTTAAAAACAAAACATATATTTTGCAAAGTATTATAATTTTTACCATGTCAGTAAAACCTATTAAAATCCATCAAATTAGCAGTGGCGTTACTTCATTAAACTAAAAGCCGCTTTAATCCCTACTTAAGATTTCGCAAACAGCCTTTATCATTTTTACACGTCGAAAAAGTTATTTTTGCCTCCATTAAGACGTTATCGGCCAGCCTATTTCACTCGCAGTCATACTTAGCGATCAAAGCCTGAGAAATAAAGCACCGTTTATAACTCTATCGTGTAACGTTAATCCGCCTCTAAATCGGATCAGATTGACGTTAAAAAGCAGCATTCGAAGCTGGATGGTTGGCCGATAAAACCGCAATTTACGGGGGTGTCGAAAGCTGCCCGATGTCTTGCAAGCTGTCGGCCTTGGCTGCGTCAATACTTAGATGAAGCACTTACGAGGCAGGCGCTAATCCCCCCCTGTGACTCGTGATTTCGTAAGTGAGCAACCTTGCTTGGCAAAGGGGGTGGAATACAAAGACACTGGAATTCGTTTAAGATTAATTTTAACGACAAAGTCAAAAATGACATATTTCAAACTAGATCATTCCGGCGATCTCTTATTGTTCAATAATCGCATAACGGTTTATCCTCCAAAGCTCGCGAGCCAAGTTGATTACAGCGAAAAACTCGATCGCGCATCGACTCGGTAACCTCAATTTCACTGAGGCAGGCTCGAGAGTCGTCCTGGGTATATAACGCGATTAACGAAGCTCGCGGCGCAACAAAAACCTTATACGGCGAAGGAAAAAGCGCGCGCGCATCGAGCGAGCAAGCCGAAGCTTCGAGACTTGTTCGGGAAACGTGCTTTCTAGGGAAAATTGGCAGAGAGCCCCGAGAGCGCAACAAGAGAGTATTTAATTTCGCGATCGATCGCATAACTACGTCGTCCTGCCGGCGATTGGCTCTGATTACTTTTCCCGATTGGCATCTCTCTCTCTCTCTCTCTCTCTCTCTCTCTCTATCTTTCGCTATCATCGTTCCAGGCCCACGATCTGCTCCGTCGCGCCTCGTCTAACTCGGCCGCGAGACAATGGCCCGAGCCTGCTCGGGCTTCCGCATTGAGGAGCTCGCCAAGTCCATCGGTGCATTTGCGTTTATGAACCGGCTAAGTTTCGAGGAGTGAGAAATCGATTCTGTTCATCGGTGGTTTATGGACCGTCTTGTCGGGCTGCTGTGGGATCTGTATGATGCGTTTGTGTTTTGTTACAATTTTTGAGAATTTGGTGGTGTTTCAATTGAGTTTATTCAATTTTTCTCAATAATTATTAAACTACTCTTTCTTTCATCCTATGAATATCTTATCTATCATTAAAGCAGAACAGTTACCCAGAAATTCAGATCAGAGTGCATAAAAACTTCAACCTTAAAGAGAAACGATTCGAAGCTTCTCCATTGCTTTGTAACGAAAATTTAAAAAAAAAAGAATTTGATCTCCTATTTAGTCATATTTAAAATTTCAGCCGCGTCGGTTGGATAACGGCTTTTCAAGCCTTTAAATCGTTCAACGAAATGTCCTTGCGATACTATCTCTTCAATGGATAGCTCGTTTCACTAAGGCGAGTTAATGCCTATTGACGAATGGTTGGGTCAGCTTTTTATCTCGGAAGAAAGAAGTTCAAGGACAGCTCGAATTCGACATGATTTAATTCGCATTATTTACCTTTACTTTCGGAAAAAGTTAATTGAGGACGGAATTCGGATATTTTCTTACGTACACGGCCAACTTGAAAGCCTTAAAGCATTTGCCGATTAATCTTATTAAAAAAAAAATTAATTAAATTACCATTTAAACTTTTTGTGAATAATGACTTTACAATGAATTTATATGTAAAGCTCCTTACCTACGCAAGAAGATCCTTGAAATCGATAGCCAGGACCACAAGAAAATGTGACAGTAGTTTCCTCAAGTTCATTTTCTCCATCAGCTTTTAGAAGATCTAAATCGTTGAAACACATCGTCGAATATTGAAATATTTCTACAGTCTTTATAAGTGTAAATTCATCGTCTTAGACTAGAGCGTTACTCACCACCTTTTCTAATACATTCAGGCATTTCGCCGTGCCATGCACCGTCAACGCAAAAAAGCCGATCCCGCCGAGTATTTTTCAACCCGAATCCCTCGCCGCACTTGTACACTACCATCTGGTATCGATTGTTCGGTGGTAATGAATTTTTTCTGAAACACGCAAGAAATAAAATTTGCCGCGGTGGAAAAAATAGAACGTCCTTCCACTCTAAGTGGAGCAAACGCAAATAAGCGAATCGTATAATTTACGTATGCCTCTTATTTAACATTCGACTAAAAAAACTTCTTTTTTGTATGAAAAAATATCAAAATAATCCGCTTTCAACGTACTTAACAAATTTGGAAAAGGTGGCATCGGCGACGGTGGGTGGCTTGACAGGCTTTCCCGCTCTCGATTTTCCAAAGCAGCTCGCGTCGACCGTCGCCGCAAAGGTTTCGTTCAGTCTAGACAACGGATCCTGCTTTCGACGCTGCGACGGATTTTTGGGCTTCTTCTGACGTCTGGGCCGACTGCTTTTGCCGTCGCGGGACTTGTCCGACTTCGGCTCGTCGCCCAGGAAAAGGTCGCGTCTGATGTTTTTTTCACCTGCGAACGAGAAATTTTGATTTTATTTTTTTAAGAAAGCAATCGATTGAATTTAATTTTTATGTTTAAAGTGTTTTTTTTTTAAGCTTTAATAGAACTTTCATGTATATTTGGAGTTTCTGGAGTTTCTGGGCTACGAATGTCGGAAACGAATTGCAGCTTGTAGTAGCTTGACAAATTACAAGGAAATTGAAAGCGGAAAATATATTGCTAAAATAACTTCTAAGGAGATACTGAAATTGGAACAGTTGTAAATTAAACAAGTAAATCGATATTGATTTATCTGAGCCTTGGACCGTCAAGACTTAATGCCATTGTTTTGATTCCGAATAAAAATCCTAAGATATATATTTCACACTATTCAATTATGGACGACAATTCCGCGGACGATCGGAGAAAAACTGAATAAAAATTTACGAACACAAATCAATTCTCTTTCGTGTAAAGAGAGAAACAAGTTTATTTTTATTATTATTTATTTGCCGAGTATTTTACACTTTCTCCAAAAATAACCATTAATATTTTTGTAACAACAAAATTTATTTATCATTCATATATTTATTTATTTTACTAAATATTTATTTCACTAAAATAAAGGTAAACTTTGTTTACCCACTGCGCAAAATCACAAACCGTTCAACAAACTAGTTGGCTCGTGCAATTTCAACATCATCTGTCCCCGACCAGCCGCTGTTAAACGATTCCCTCCTGCTTCGAACTTTATTCGCCATTTCCAGGAAATAAAAAAAAGGATAGAACACCGCGTCAAAATACAAATGCGGCGACGATCGCGGAGGACGTTTTTATCGCTTCGTTTCATGCCGCCGATCGCTGCAGCGGCGGAGAAAAAGCAGCGGGAATTTTAAGGGAGAAATATCGTCTCCCGAAAAATCAGGTCTCGCGAAATAGTTTTAGCTACCGGCGCTCCAACGGTATTCAATAATAGAGCCATAAATTTACTTCGGGACTTTATAAACGCTCGAGCTCGGGGGATCTTCCGCGGTGCAGTTTTCCCGATGATCTACGGACTGGGCGATTGACGTTCGTGGGAACATCGGCTTTTTCGTTTGGACAACGGGGGGCTTTTATTTTCGAAGAATTCGCAATCGCAGCAAATATATATATATGTATGTATATACAAATATAGGTTGCGAAATCAAGTGTCGATGAATGGCGAAAGAGGACATTAAGATTCTGGTGATAGAGGCTAAACGAGAACAATGGCTCCGCTGCAATTTATCAAGGAGGAATTATGACGTCCGTTTATTTACGATGGAGTGCTGTGATCTATTACCTACACACTCCTGCTTTATCTGAGGAGCTTGTGATACGCTTAAAATATTGCTTTTTTATGTGTGAGCGCGGGGACAGAGTGAAATAGAGTCTGCGCGAAATGGATGTTTTGTTTATTGTATTGTTCGTGGATCGTAAAGCTTTTTGGTATCGAAAATATTTGCGGTATAAATACGTGAAAAATGTGCTTTTTATTGAAATTAATGAAATTCCTTTTATTTGTCAATTCCGTCGTTTCAAATTGATGAATGCTAAATGTTTATAAATTGAATTTTATAAATGTTATAAGATCGCATTTCAATTTTAAGTCTTTGAACAACATGAAAATTTATTTTAAATGTTTGTAAAAGCGATGACATTTTTGATCGCAGATATACAGAGTGTTTGTCAATAACAAGATTACAAGCACTCCGAAACTTCGATAATTTGAAATTTCAAAGTCCATACATTCCGTTGAATATTGGAAGTTATTGGAAAGTAATGCGATTACAATGAGAATGTTCGATAAAGTGCAATAGGCAATAAAGACTGGTAACAGTATGCGTTAACGACTTTCTACAAGAATTTAATGCTTATTATTCAAAATATGTATTCTTCTTCCAAAATCTGCTACAGTACCTAAAACTTGGTTACCTCTCCTAAAGACTGTAATAATTATTTCATGGTATCAACTAAAAGTCAGTGTATCGAACGTTTTTCTCGCGCGAAAACAAAACTCTCTCATCTTCCCGAAGGCAGCCAAAATGAGCGCGGCGCCTCGTCGCCCAGCAAAGTTCTAGGCTCGCAGCTGCGCGCAAGCGACAATCGCGGCGTAAATACGGAAGTCGGTGCCGTGCGACGAGCCAACACACGGCGGGCGGCGGAGGAGGAGGAGGAGGCGGCGGCCGACGCGCACCGCCGGGCAGAGCAGAGAGCAGAGGAAGGGTCGAAATTCGCCGAGGGGCCGATCTAACGCGACGTCGTCGGCGGCGCTGCATCGGCGAGCGCGCGATATTAATGTGCCGCGCATGCTCGCGCATCCGGCTCCTCGCTCCCGAGGATCGCCGGGAAGGAAGCCCGGAGGCTAAGGATCGGGGCACGGCATAGCTTACGGAGTGTATTAGCCTATATCGGAATTGTGCGCGCTTCGGCTCCTGGATTTTCACGGAATTCTCGCTCTTTTTTGAAGAACGGGGAATGAAAGTTCGAGGGGAGTCTTTAAGTCGGAATAAAAATTGGTATGCTTTGTATTAAAATTAGCGGCTTCAATTTAATTCATAGACCGTTCTCAAGCAAAGTAATTTTTGCTCGAACGAAGCAATGAATAGAAAAAGGTGCCTATTGCTAATGAAATTTTCAGCATTTTATTTACAATCAATTCACTTATCTGATTTGATTTACGAGAATCGATCGAAGCCGCGGCTCGAGTATCCGGTGACGAAAAAATTCCTCGCACCCTTTTACAAGCCAATAAACAAACCTTATATACTACGGTACATCAAACGGCAGACCACCCTAATTTATAGCGGCTCCTACCTCTTATTTTAAAACCGTAAAAGCCGCGCGCAGTAAAGCATCGGCGAGCCCCCGAACTTGCTGCGCGCGGCGTGTGCACGAATTCACGGCTCTCTCTCTCTCGGCTCTCGGTGAAAAATTCCGTTTTATTGAAGTGAAACAAATATTTTTTCAGCGCCGGAAGAAGAGCCGGAGAGATACTGTACACGAGCCGCTCCCCGCATCGGTACGTGAATAGATAGCAGGCGGAGATAGGCGGCCTCCCCTCCCCCCGCGCTTTTAAGGGTCAAACCGCCTCCTCCTCGAGATATCGAGGTGAGAAGATGATTCACGAGCTGTGTGCTCCGAGTACGGGCGACTATCGGTCGCGGACTCCGCGGGGAGACGAGTTTTTTTTTTCTTCCTCTTATTGCCTCGCCGCCTCGTGCGAGCCGAGTGTTGTGTGGGTCCGAGAGGAGCTTTTTCAAGACTCGAAGAAATAAAAGTGGGAATAAAACGATTTCTTTTCCGCGATCTAATTTGGCTGGTATAATACTTTTACTTCGTGGAAGCTCGGTAGTTTATATTCAGCAATTAAGATAGCGATTAAATTAACGCTGAAAATTTGCATTCCATTTTCCGACTATATTCTCTCCCACCTTCTACCTTTTAATATCCTAGGCAAATACCCCGAAACTTTATCAATTTCATTAATACAAGTCGCCGATTTTTTTTTCTCAAATTCATCGATCAACAGTCCCTCGTCGCGTTCGCTCACCCGTCGGCGATAATGGAATCCGCTGAAATAATAGCACAGAAAATGGAATCAAATTGAATTTATACATCTCGGGAGAAAAGTAGCGGGAGGGGAAAGAGCGCGCGACGGAGCGCCTCAATTTGCGCCTCCCCATCGAACGTATAGCTGCAGAGAGCGAGACAGACGGAGCTCGCCGAAAAGTTAGGAACTCGCTCACCCGACGACGAGCTCATAACTTTGCAGCCTGACACGCTTCGGGGAGACGCGAGCAAGGAGCAGCAGCAGCAGCAGCACAGAGAGAGAGAGAGAGAGAGAGAGAAGGAAAGTAAAGGCGAAAGGAGACGCGTTATATATACATAGGAGCTCCGGAACAATGACGAGAGCGGAGCTGCGAAGACGATATTACGATTTCAAGGCGCACGCTGGCCCAGAAAGAGAGAGAGAGATAGAGACGGTGCAGCTTTGTTCTCCAAATTACGCGCTTGATTTTCAGGAAATTACGTTTCTTAGTTTCCAGTCGCAGCCCCGAGGCTGCGGCGGCGACGAGATGCGCTCTCGGTGAGGGAGGGATGGCTGATTTCGATTGATCGATCGGCTATGAGAAAGAACGATATTTGAACGAGCGACTTGTTCCAACTGGAGTTATTATCGCTCCGCCGAATTAAGGGACCCTCCCTGATGAAAAGAGGGATATTTTCGTATTAATTATCGTAGTTCTCAAGTTCCCTTTCTTGTCTCGAAGAAAAGGTTCGGTGTAATGAGGAAGCGGTGTTACATAAAAATAATCAATGTCGTTTCAGTGAAACATAAGAAAAATGCACTAAATTACAAAATTTCTAAAATTATATCCGATCATTTGAAATTATTAAGAAGACGAATTTTCTCGCGACGTCGTCAAAAATTTCTTTCATTTTCAAACATTCCCAATTACCTTGAAAAATCAATCTTCTTATCGCCACCGGCGCCGACATAAAACTCCAATTTACTTCGACAACGCGTACAAAGAGCGTCTCGGAAAACGACGGCACTCCCATCGCCCGACAATTCGCCGACACGATCATAATCACCTCTACAACAAACTGGCAAGAGCCTCAATACTCCTCCCCGCTCCCATTTAAATATCTAATAACGACCAGCCTTCGCTCCGCTTCCAGGATGCGCACCGTTAAACCTCCTCAAGGGTTCTCCCCTCCGCGGATAATTTTTGATCGGCTCGGGAAATTGCCTCGGACGTCGGCGTCGTCGTCGTCGTCGTCGTCGTCGTCGTCGTCGTTGTGTACTGCGTTCTCTCTCTCTCTCTCTCTCTCTCTCTCTCTCTCGTGGTTAATGCAACGATAACCCGATTGCGATCGATGATCGATAGTCGGGAGTAAGGAGCGCGCCGCCGCCGTATAACGTCGAGGCTTGTTAGAGCCGCGGGCGACCGGAGCTGAGAGAGCAAAGGTCGGGATATCGATATGTAGCCAGGCGGGGGGTGTTGTACGAATATCCATGGGAACGTGCTGCAAGGGGGTTGCTGCGCGTCCATTCTTATATAAGGAGGAGGCACGTAATGCGCGGTGGGTCTCGGCAGGGTGATACTGATAGTGACGCGAGCGAATGCTGCTTCCGAGTGCTGTAACGGCAGGGGAGAATGTGAAGGAGAGATTTTGCTGAAAATAGGGTCAGTCTTGAAAAATCCTAAAGTGACTTAAATCAAACGTTTTCTAAGATTATATTGATAATTAATAAACGGTATAATTGTTACAAGATATTCTTCAAGTAATTGCTGCTTACATAGTTGATGACTATCGATGAAGATAGTTTTGAACTTTGAACGAGCAGGATAATTCCGAGCTATATATCTATCGGTTCTAAGGTTCGACTTAGATGGATGATGAATGCATAACGACGTCTCGAATAGACGCTCGATACACCCACTGTGGAATTTTAATGCATCCGATAAAGGCTTGAATCTATTGGATCAGGCATTCGACGAGACAGTCAAGATAATTAGATGTACTTTATACGGGTGTATTTGATCTGGAATAATGAAGATATGCAACGATAAAAGGTTATTGTGCTTTAATTCCTACCCCAGCTATGGCATTGTAACGATCATTGCATTGTACATCTAATACAATGCTTATTCGATGCTCAAATTGCAAAACCATTAGCAGCTGCAGATTATACCGAATCGCAGCGAAAACGTCAGCGAGCATTAGAAGCAGCTGGCACTGTGTAAACGCCCCCCGGCTAATACAGGGGCAATTCTATTGATTTCTTTCGGTCTAACTACCTGCCAATAATGCAGTCCTAATAACGCACGGCAAAAGTAACACGCTTCCATCGCAACGTTTAAAGCCCGACTCGATCTGCGTGCGCCCCCGTAAAACAATCACGTTCGCCCCGATATAATCAATCATCGCTGCAGCAGATCGGTATCCACGTTATCCGAACGATCTAAACAATAATATCTGCACACAAGCGGGGGGGAGCGAGTGCGTACTTTATCGCGGCGCTCATCAGTCCTACCTATACACGAGCTCCCGGCGGTGAAGAATCGATAAACAGCGCTGAATTTCGCCATGCGAGCACCCCGGCAAACCGACGACAATCGCGCGTAATATTGCGCTGGCGAGCTGCCAATTTCTTTCATCCGAGCGGAGGAGGAGGACAAAAGCCCGTTACATATCTCTCGCAGATATAATGAGTGTCCATCTCTGCTCCCTTTCACCTTCCTTTTTCCATCCGCCGTTAGTTCCCTCTCTCTCTCTCTCTCTCTCTCTGTTGGTGCGCTACACGACAGTACCGAGTATTGTGCTGCTCCCGCGGTGGCCGAGGATCCCGTGTGTACTGTACCGACTTGTGCAGGGCAATGCACCCGGGGGCTGCCGTTCCGGCGGTTTTCCTATCTGCGCGCCTTTCTATTTGTCTGCTTTTAGATGCGATAAAAATTGATTGTTATACCGCTGTCGATGGTGTTGAATTCTTTTGGAGGGCCTTTTTCCGAGAGCATTTCGAGGGCTGCAATTTGTGGGAAAGTAAATTCTAGAGCGGGAGATACCACGAACGAATAATGCTTTGAAACTATAGAATTTAACTATATTAATATTTGGGAAATAGAAATTTTATTATTCACGGTTCAATTTGTATATAATCAAATTTAATCTGGTTTAATTGTGTAATTAAACATTTAATCGCTTTAAACTAAAATTATTCCATTTCTAAGGTAATCATTTGCTTAGAGCCTCTAACGATGAGGTTACAGAGCTAAGCCTGCGGCTGACTGCAAAATTGTTAGGGAGTAACTATATTTCACTCGCTACAGCTCATTACGCTTCCCCATTTACTTTACGTGAAATATTATAATTCAAAATAATATTTCACCGCTGTAATACCCCTCTTAAACAAACCACCGCCCCTCAAAAAGCCCTGGCCAAAAAAAAAAAACAAAAAACAAACAAACAAAAAACTCCCGCGAACATCGAAATAATTATCCCAATTTTCTGGCGCGAATCCGCCAAAACGTCGTTACGTCGAAGCTTCGGTGCGCGCGCGCGCGCCAACCAGCGGGCGTTCTAATTAAATTCGCGCAATCGCGTAACAAGTTGTTATTCCGAGCTTGATGGGACACGATCGCTCGCGCAGATTTTCCACGCGGCGCGCACACCGAGAGAGAGAGATCCTCCTCCCTTCGCTCGTCGTCGCGCTCCTTCTCCCAGAGACAAAAGGCGCTCCCAGCGAAGTACTTAGGCGCCGCGCGACATACCTTCTCCCGAGGCTTATCTAGATTGCGTCGCGCTCGTCCTCCCTCGCGGCTGCGAGAGCCGAGAGAGAGAGAGAGAGAGAGCCGATAAGAATCTGCGACCGAAATTTTAATGCCGGCTTGGGAGGCTCTCGCTTTGTGTTTATGCTCGCGCTTTGTAATTGTTTGGATCGCTGGAAATATTGAAAGTTATCTGGATGATGCTCTTTGTACTTGTTAAAGATTAAACGGGAAACGAGGCTGTAGTTTTGGAGAAATAGATTTGACACGCAAATTCTTGTCGTTAAAATTGAATGAATTTACTCTGAATCTAAACGTTGTAAGATTTTGAATTATATATTGTTTAACCCATTAATGCTCGATTGATTTGTTTACGAACGCAAAATGAAATTAGCAACACATCTTCGAGCGTATTAATAACGTCAAAACTGACGCCAAGCAAATTATCAAGCCTTTAGACATCGAAGCTCGTCACGGGGAATTCTTCAATTAAACGTTACAATGATGGCAAATTCGAAATTCGTCACGCAATTCGTCCTCGCAACTTCGAGTGACGAGGCTCCAATGACACGGCGCAGCTCACACTGAAATCTCTTTCGCGCCGTGTTCGCATACAACATCTTATGTGCTTCTCGTCCCTTTAATTCGTAATTTCTCGCATTGGTCTCGCACCAATCTCCGCGCGTCAAAATAACGCGCAGTCATGCACATCGCCCGTCCCGAGCTCAGCGGGAGGCTAAACGTCGTGCTTTTAATTAGACCTTATTAAGAATCGAGAAAAATAAAGATCCGGAAAAATACGTGATTCGCGGATAAATCAAATAAAGAGCCCTTTTTCCCAAACGAAATACGTCTTCGATCACAAGCCCGCACGAAAATCCCCAAAGCTCTCTAAATAATCACCGACTCTTTCCACGACATTACCCCCTCGCTCGGCTCGCCCCCGTATCCCCGGTCCGCCCGGCAAAACCAGACGCATCGCGGCTATCTAAATAACAATTACGCGCAATTACACGGCATCGGTCTCGGCGATAAACATCTACGGTGGGCAAAAAGCCCGGCGAATAAATATCCCCGGCCGAGGATACGTTTCTCGAGCCGATAAACTCGCGAGAGAGTGAGAGAGAGAGAGAGAGAGAGAGAGAGAGAGACGCCGCCGCTATTTGTCCGCGGACGTAGGAAATTAATTGCGATCGATCGATCCCCCCCCCCCGGTATATCCGATTATCCCAGCATCTGAGACGCGCGCATATATACCTGCGGCGCGGCTCAATTGTGCGGAGACCTGACGCGGCCAGGCTCGGCTTCCGACTGAAAATGAGCGGTCAAAGCGCCCCGGCAACGATGCGCGGCCATTGTCCGTCTTGTAGTAAATGCGCTTGCGAGGAAGTGCGTTTGTCGGAGGAGGAGAGAGACCGCGATCCTGGAGTTTAATTAATGGCTTCGAGTTCAATCATGTTCCGATGCGTTTTCTCAGGCACAATGGGGGAAAGATGTGTTCGCGGATTCTCGTGTTTAAGCAAATTATTCATAGAGGCCGAGCTTTCCCTATGTGGAAGTGTCTTTGAGATTTTTCAAATTTTTTTTCGGTTTGATGGAGAGTTTTTTGTTTTGTCCTGTTTCTCTTTTGTCTTCTATCAAGAGGTACTGCATGGGAAATTTTCAATTTCGTGAAACTTAATTGTTTATTGCAAACCATTTACATTTTTCAATGAATTACGAAAGCGTCTGTGTCACATGTTAAATTACACCATTTATTACCGTTGACTTTCACGAAACTACTTTATATATCTATTAATTTATGTTTAATGAATACATTCGTTTAATTTTCTAATCCTCCAAAAATTAAATTAAACTAAGAATTCGCTGCTAACAGACAGAATTTATCGGTTACTCGCTAAATTAATCAAAACAACCAAGCCACGATTTAATTATCAACTCGCTACAATCTAATCCTAACTTTATATCTGCATTAACAATAACATTAAACTTTTAATCGTTCGCCAACGCGAAGCCGTTAAAAAAAGGCTCTCCGCATATTCTCCCGTCACATTTTATCAAAGCCGACTCGACGCCCCCCCGCCATCTCTCCGCGGGCGCATGCAGGGGCCTCTCGACATTCGCAAAACCGAGCTCGCTAACAATGTCTCCCCCGATGCGCGCGTAGGCGAGCATTCGAGGCTTCCCCCCGTTACGCAACAACGTCGGGCGCGCGCGCGCGCTGCCGATCTAATTACGCGCGCAGCGGCTGCGCATACCGCCGACGAAAATCACGCTCATAATCGAGGCTGCGACGACGCTCCGATCATCGGGGACGGCCGTAACTTTCGCGAGGCGCGGCGGCCGGGAGCGTATGCGGCGGTTTATGTGCCGCGAGAGAGAGAGAGAGAGAGGAGTGCACTTGGAATCGAGGGCTGTAAAGGTTTTACGCCGCTGCCGCGAGAGAGAATGGATGCGGCCGTTTCTGCGGCCGTGTAATCCTTTGTTGCTTTCCGGAATTTGAGGATGTAGATTTTGATGAGTGCTTTCCCAAGGAGGACTTTAACAGGGATTTCGCTGTACGGGGATGTCTGGGCGTTGTATATGCAGAGCGATTTTATGTATTGGAATTTCGGATTACCTGTAATAATATATTGTTCATTTTGGTTTTGTTCTGCAATCGATAAATCGGTGAATTTTGGGGTCTAGAAACAAAAAGTCAACTAAATACGCTTTCCCATTAATTTTTTTCAGCTGAACTCGCCAAAACTTGGCACCTCGTTCCCCCACAAAAATGCCACCCTCCGCGCAAAGCACTCGAGCAAAATGACCGTAAACCCCGCGCGACTAAGTCGACGCAGAAATTCGCCGAAGGAATCAGGCTGCCTTGCGCTCGCAAGGTTAAAGCGGCCGTAAAATGCTCGCCGGCATCCCGGCGCAGCCAGCTGTTTCCCCCCGTCGCTCGCGTTTAGCGTCGTTAGCGCGATTACGAGGACGCGCATATTCATACGAGGGGAGGAGGCCCCCCAGGGGGGAGGAGGAGGAGGTGGAACGTGCCCGGGAACCTTATCGCGCGCAGGTGGCAGCGCGCCCGGTGCTCCCCGCGGTGCACTGCACGCCGCAACAGTTTGCGATGACCCTTTCTTTTTTTTTGCTGCTGCTGCTGCTGCTGCCGCTGCTGCCGAGAAAAAGGCGCTTTTTGAAGTTTCGAGGCTGCGCGTGATGGGTTACTCGAAAGCGACCGATCGAGATAAGGCCCGAGCTACGCGAAATGTGTATAATTTTGTTCGAGGGTTCATTTCTGCGAGGGAGAATAGTTATTTTCGACGATAAAAATGTACTTTTTCAGATCTCGCTTTGGCAAAGTAAAATATCGCCGCTGCGTGATTACACGCTTGTTTTTGTTATTTTAAGTAGCCGCAAATGGACGAGAAATCGGTCGGCACACGTTGGCAGGGAGTTCTTGTTTTTATTATGTACTTTGCGAATGCAGAATTATTATGTTCTTATATCGTGATTGAAGTAGGCGATTTTCTCTACCAGGAAGAGATTATTTTCTAGCTGGATATCGAAGCAAAAAAATCCCGACCAGATCGCTCTGAGCTATTGAGACATCAATTCCAATTTGAAACGCTCGCCCCTTTTACGAGCGGCTCTTAAACATGAAAAATCAGGCGAGCTGCCACGTGCAGGCATCGAATTATGTAACCGCAGAAACGCTGATTTTCCATGCAAATCAGGACAAAACAACCCTATGTAAATCGCTACTTTTACCAGGTAGTCCCTCCCCCCCAGCAGGCCGCTCGAAAGAAAATAAATAATTTATGCACACTTTGCATAATTGATTTATTCATGTTTTCGATAAAGACTCCGGGCTCATTATGCAAAATCGCGCCGGACAGAAAGCCCAGAGCCATCCTCCATAAAGTACTGTGCTGCAGCTCCTCTCCGTCGCCGGTAATCCATACATCGTATTAACCCTATATAATACTGCCGTCCGCGTGAAATAAGAGTCCTCGCGATAAGCATCGTTCCTATATACACAGACGTCGCGAGTATATTTGTCGGGGCGGAGAGGAGGCGAATTAAAAGCTCCCGGAGCTTTTTCGCGAAGCGAAAAGCGCTGTAAGCGCATTACCCAAGGCCTGCAAGGCGGACTGTAAGGAGGCAAACGCAACGAGACGTGTACCAAACGTGCTGCGAGAGATTTATCGGATTTTCGGAGAATTCAATGCTCGCCGGGCGATTCTCCCGGCGAGCCTGACTTTATATATGCGTCGAATGATTTATACAGACGGTAATCCGCTAATGCTGCCGTGAAAATGCCGTTTTTCCGGCGAGTCGGACGGGCAGCTTTTTCAGCTTGTATTCCGCGAGGAAAATCGGACGGTAACCAGTTTTTCATCAGCTGCGCGCGTTTAGTTTTTGATCGAGGAGTTGATAAATCAGTTGCCGCGACCGCTCAGGGACCTAATTATGCGTGGATGTTTAACGGAGCTTTGACTTTCTTTACTTCTTAATCCAAACGATCTAGTAACCTCGTAACTCGGATTATTTCAGTAAATAAGTAATTTATAACGAAAAACGTCGATGCTTAATTCACTGCGGACTAAAATTTAAATAATTGTAAAATAAAAGCTTAAACATCGGTAAAAGTGTAGTGTCTTAAGCCCTCGCTAAAGTTCAGCTTCATCTGTCGCCTTAACTTTCCCGAAAGAAAATCAGTCCCCGCCAAAGTCCGTTAAACCTCGAATAATCCTCCGCCGTCGCACTCACGCGCAGCGGCAAATCCACGCGTTGAAAACGCACTCGCGTCATCTCTCCGCTCGCGGAACTCGCTTGCCCAAGCTCGCTCCCCGAGCCTAAAACAACAGGCAGAACGCACAGCACACGAAGAAAGAGAAGAAACAGACTTAAGACGTTAAGTCCTCGTCGCGGGGCGTATCTCGGCTCATAATCGACATCGCGGCGAGAGAGAGAGAGCGATATCGCTTCCGACTTGCGCCGGGGCAATTTCCCCGCTCGCGCGCGCGTCTTCTGCTCCGCTCTCTCTCTCTCTCTCTCTCTCTCGCCCGACGAGTTTTCAAGGAGGGGAAAAAAAGGAGAGCCAGCCGCGCGCGGCTGACCACCGGTGTTTTATTTACTTCCTTCGAGTGCGCGCGGGGCACATAAATCCCGCGGCTTTTGTCACTTTTATGGTTTTCGCGCTGCACTTCTTGCGCGGCCCTTTTTTGCGCGCGCGCGCGCCGGTCTTTACGACCGAATATGGCTTAAATCAGGGGGGTCGAGAGAGAGAGAGAGAGCCTTTTTTCGGCGAGATGCCGCCCGCTTTTTGCTGAGATTTCGCTTTTGACAAAGTTATGCGCGTGCTTTGTTGGATGCTTTATTCTTGAAATCAGGCTATTTGCATAACAGCCGCTTGGGTGAGCAAACGTTTTTCGAGGAGGACCCGCAGAATTTCAGTTTTTAGTCGGGAATTTTTGGAAAAAGTGCTCATCTATACTTATTTAATTTTCAAATATTTTGTTTATTGATAGTAAATTTTTTTAAAAACACAATCATCTATGAAAAATTAAAATATATTTATTTCATCATGGATGATTAAATGTGAATTTTAAGAGTAGCTTTACCAGAATACAACAAAAGAAGTAAAGGAGAAACTAGCGAAAAACAACATCGACCCGCAGTTGTCATTCAACGAGGCATCGCGCCCCTAATTAAATCCCCATCGCAGAATTCCGTCTCTCCAACTTTCCCCCGGCGGCACTTTTAAAACCCAATTACTCGATGCCGAAAAGCGAATTATCCAAAGTTCCGCCTTGGGCCGCGCATCAAACCGAATACGTTCTCCCGCGCGTCGCATCGGCCTCGCAAAGGCGCGATTATCGCGCTCTCTCTCTCTCTCTCTCTCTCTCTCTCTCTCTCTCTCTCCGCGGCGCGGCGCGTCGGTTCCTTCTCAAAATATTTGCGCCCGGGAAACGTCGGCAAAAATTAATTTGCCCGGGTGGTATATAATCGGCGCGCATTTCTCGCCTCGGCGCCCTGCGCAAACGGCGCAAGCTGCGCCCTTTGGCAAACTCCGCGGGCGAAGTTTCGTGCAGCCCGCCGCGCGCCGCAACGATAAACACCCGAGCGCCGAGGCAAAGCGCCGCGGATAACGCGCCTGGCGGATAAAAAGCTAGAGGGGGAGTTTGCCGCCGCGTATAATTCGCTAATGCCGAACAAGTACGCTTCGCGATCCTTTTTTCATCGAGTGGAGCGGAAGCTTGTTTGGAGGCGTTTTTGAGGGGCATATTGTATTTTTTTCATTTTCAGTGCAATGAGTTGTATTGTATCACGGAATGTAGTTAATTAATGCAATAAAGGAATTTCTTGGAAAAGATTTATTTTACTTAAATATAGTTATTATGCGACTGACATTAAAGTAATGTAGAACAACAAATTTTTTATAACACGTTGGTTTGTATAGTATACCACGAACCTTAAATAAGATGTTAGCAAATTCGTTTTAAAATTATTTCTCAAAACCGTATAATCTTTCTAAATTAGTTTTCAAAACGATCCCCCTGGGAAAAGATTTCATATTAAACTGACAAGCTAAATAATTCGAAACTACTACACAGCTAACTGTATACAGGACTTAGCGATTTTCATCAGCGCCAAAGCAATCCAGAATGAAGCTTCGCACGCTGTAATCTTCCTCGCGCCACAAAACTACAAAATCAAATCTCTCAATCGAGCGCCTCGGCAAGCGAAACAAGAGCAAACCGCCCTCCGGAATTACTTTCATTCCCATAAACGAAGCCCACACTCAAGTGCGCGGAGCAACAAGACACTCGTCCGCCTCTTCGATCAGCACTTACGATCGAGAATACACATTAGAGAGATGAGGCCCCGAGCGCCGGCCGTTCCTGCGCCTCATAATCGCCGGCTAGACGTCGACTAGAGGAAAATAAAGCCATCGTTAAGTCATCAAACCGGTGTACGTACGTACGTACACGTACACCGGCAGCAGCTCCGGAAGGGGGAGTCGCGCGAGGCGCTGGGCTCGGATTTACGGCTGGCGTTCGTTTTTATTAAACACTCGATTATTCGAATCGGCCGGGGGCCTTTATTGCCCGATTAACATGCCCGATAAAATTGAGATTCAGCGCCGAGTGCCTTGGACACAGTGGGAAAACTGCATTATCTTGCGCTTTGCGGTAGCGTTTGTCGAGCCGAAGGTATAGTGGGCTGTAATGTGGTTTATGCGTGTTTCGTGTTGGAATCGATTAGCTCGGGAATTATGGCAAAAACTCGCTGGAATTGCGGGCTCCGCGGTAGGAGTGGCGCGGAAATCTTATCGGCAGCTGCTTGACTTGCGGATGCTTAAGATATACGGATTTAATTGCGGGAATCAAACTTTATTTATTTTTTTAAGAGCTTCGTTTAATTCTTGATGCTCTTATTAAAATTTTGTTAAAATATAGACATCGTACAACGGAATAAGATTTCCAAGAAGTTTCTGGCATATTCCAATTGAATTTTCTCCAAGTTAAGTTCGTCGGTTACGCAAATTCAGAAGAAACAATTATTCGCAAAGAAAACATTTTCAACTAAAATCTCACACCCGGAATAACAATGAACCCTCCGCGCGCCATCGTTCGAAGAAGCCAAAACTCTCAAACAAAAGATCCGGACTCGGGACCTTTATCAGCCTCGTTTCTCCTTACTCCTCGCGAAGATTCCGGAATCCCAAACACGTTTAGCCAATAAAGATAGCGACACCTTCTCGCGCGGCAAATGAATTATCCTCGCTGGAATTATCTGCCGAGGGGAAGATAATAATTTCGGGGGCCCGCCCCCTCGAACAAACACAGATCCCCGCGCGTGTAAAAAAAAATGCGCGCTCTCCTCTTCGTTTCCGCGTAATATTCATCGGCGATAAATCAAGCCGCGATTGCGGCGCCCTTTTCCCCGCGCCGCTTTATCTTGGATATCGCTTTTGTCTTGCGGAGGGGGCGGCTGATTTCCACGACCCGGGATACGCCGAAAAAGACATTTGTTACTCTTAACTCCTTTTCCGGGCGCGTTAGTTTCTCGATGGGCTGCATCTTGCCGAGAGACTCTGCCGGGGGATTCGTAAAAAGTCGCGGAAATGGGAGTATCTTGCGGGAGCCATCGATGTTGGAAGTATTTTATAGTCTTATAAGAGCGCGACTGTGTACTTTCAAGAGTGGCTTTTGCTTTCGAGTGCATCGCCCTTAATTTTCAAGATACTTTTTCGTACAATGAATTTATGCTCGCAGCTATTGAAACGAGTGAAATTATAAAATTTTGTCTTAAAGTTACTTTAAAAAAACATGACGTTATTGCACAACCAAGCAGCATTAGTGTAAGGTTCCAGCAACGAATAAGTAAAGAGCGAGGAAAACTTAATTTACAAATACGGCATTCTCGTGTTAGGTTCAAGATAACAGTTCTAAGAAAATAGAAAAGAGTATGAAAGATAAAGTGACAAAAACGTAGAAATTGAAAGGTAGGAAACAACGCAGCTTTCACCATACACTCGGCAAGATTGTTCTTTTATGATATGCCAATATTGTGTGTTCGTATTTGCATTGCATTATATCAGATTTAATTATTTTATTTTAGGTGTTCATATTTGAGCAATAAATTAAATGCCTTAATTAATACCTTGTAAGAATGATTTTGTGTAATCTGATAAAATACTTTCAAATCTTCATTTTCGAGCTGCACGTACATTTCGTAAATCGTTCTTTTAATTTAGTACGTTATCAGACTCTGTTACGTAACTTTCTACAATTCAACACTAAAAATAATTTTCAGAAAGAAATGATCATCGGCAATTCGATTTCTAATAATTGCTTTTACCGTCGCAGAAAAATAATTAAAACATTATACGCTCCGAAATGAAATTTCCAAAAAAAAAAAAAAACTCAATTTCGCTTATCAAGTTACTTCCAACGTCCATCGTAAATAACGAACAATATTACGACGCAGCCTTAAAAGCAACTCCAAGGAGGTCGGCCATTCTACGTGCCCCCGGCAAAATTATAAACTCGGTGTGCACTCTTCGCCCCATCCAGCGGGGAAAAAAGCAAACATTAATAAAAAAGAAAAAAAAGGGGGGAAGAACCGAAAATCGGGCGCTCGCGAGAAATAGAAACGCCTCGGCGGTGGCGGCCAGCCGTCCCGCTACGTGATCGGACTGCAATCGACCGGCGGTCCGCGCGAACTTCGATCATAAATCCACGTTTATCGGGAGGCGGCGGCGGGCCAAGACAAGAAAATTTTCCGGACCTCTTATTCCGCGAGGAGCCGCGCAATGGAAAAGGAGAGCGCACAGCTGCACTTGCGAGAGCTTGCACTTTTTGCTCGCGCGTCGCGCCGGAGTCAGTTTTTTTTTTTGTATATAATTTCGGCGAAAGTGTATAGGGAGCGGAAAAATTTGGCGGAAATTAAATTTTTCCTGGCACAGCCCGCGGGAACGGAAGGAGCTGACCTGGAAGATTCGCTGAAATAAGGCGATCGAGACTCTGCGTGGGGCTTTAAATAAAACCCGAGGGTGCTAAAGAGTTTTTTGCAAAAGAGCTGGATTATTTCTATGTGCTTTTGCCATCGTGCGCCGCTTGTGCAATTCAGTGAAAACTTGGGGCGAAATTGTTATTCTTTGAGATTGTGTTAGAGGTTTATTAGATTCTTTGTTCAAGCAGGAAGTTACGTAGTTTAGGTAACGTACTCGAGATTTTCGAGCTTTCGGATGCGGAATAGTTTACCGTGATTTCCTGTGATTTCATTCAAATTACGCAGTGCTTTATTTGTTTAATCCCGAGTATTGCATGCAGCGTAATTAGGCTTGCATTAAAAATTTAATAACAGCATTATCTTGGAAACTTTACCAATCAGCTGCGAACGAAGCATGGTAATTGGAAAGAAAAAATCTCGAGCAGAAGGCACAAGGAAGAATCGCAGGAGAAAGAGAAAGAGCAACTTTACCGAGGGCCACGGAAAGTCGCTCAGATGTGACCGGCGGCATCAAAGTTACTTCGCAGCCGCGATCTTTAAAAAGACCGTCGCTCCGCTCGAAAGAAACTTATCGCTGAATACGACGATAATCGCGAGTCGAACGCGAGAATTTCAATGTTATTGACTCTCTATCTCTCTCTCTCTCTCTTTCCCCGCCAGTCAAACCAGGCGAGTGCGCGTGCCTTGAAAAACTCCCAAGTCCGATAAACTTTTTACCTTCCGCTGCAGAGCGCGGGAGAGAAATAAAAGCGGGAGAAGGAGGGGAGGGGGAAAAAAGTCGAAAAAAGAAGCCCGAGGATCGTTTCGCTCGGCGGCGAGAAAAAATGGCGTCGTTTTGTAAGTTGTATTTTATAGAAAGCGGGACTTCGCGGGAGCCGAGCGATAGGGAAAATCTAAGAGAACGTTTGAAAAAGGATTGAAAGGTGCAAGGAAACCTTTTATGAAAAGGAAATTTAAGACGTGATCGGGTTGTTTATGGCTTTGAAAAACACGTTTTGCTCGTTTCCTGTTATTTACTTGTAAAATACATTTTGTAAAATAAGCATTGCAGATATAATGAAGTAAACTATTTTGAAAAATTAAAAGTGCCATATTTTTAAAAATATGATATTGCATTTCTGATGATCCGAAAATTAAGTTGAATCAAAACTGATATAGAAAATTTTATTCATTTCTGTTTTCTCTTCATTAAAATGAAAAATTATAAAATAAAATAATTTTTCGCAAGTAAAAAATGTTGTTTTAATTATGTGGAGTTAATTAAAGTAATCAAGAGATTGAAGATATTGTTAAATGAAAACATCAAAGTATCACTTTATAAAATGCAATTTTATAGACGCTTCAAAATTTCGAATAATCTAAAAAGAAATCGATTTTAATTTTACATTTGAATAAATAAACATTTGATTATTTATTGAGAATTCGCACATTAATTACGCAACCCTATAAATTCGTTAATAAATACCGTAAAACAATCTAAATTTCTCCATTCGCATAAAATACAACTTATTACAATTCCGCGCGCGAATCAGAAACAGTCAAAAATTCATTCTCGCGCGGAGAGCGGCAAAATTTCCGCGCGCCGCGCCTCCATTTGCTCGTGCAGAAAAATTACCTGTGCGCGAAAATAGCACGAGCGCCCGGCTCCCGAAATGTTCCCACGCAATGCATTGCTAAAGCGACAAGCGATACCCGCGCAAAATTTCCATAGCGAAAACATTTATTCCCGAGCGGTGCCTGGGCGAAAACCGTTCGGTAAAAAATCTCGGCGGCTACCCCGAAAAAAAAAGGAAAAAAAAAAAAGAATCGAGTCAATAGACGCTTTCGGCAAACACATTTCGCGCATGCAAATAAAGCCCTCTCCGCGTAAAGACCGAAAAAAGCCAGTCCTCCTCCAGCCGCGATTCCATTTCAACCAGAGCTATAAAATAAAAGAGAGAGAGAGAGGGAGAGAGGGGGGAGTAGCCGATTGGAGTGTATCGGTAAATTTTGCGGACCGCGAAAAACGTTGTACGAATAAGCGCCGGGACAAAGTGCTCGAGAAACTCCTCGGATGGATAACATTCGAGTGGGAGATTCTGTTATACGACAGAGAACACAGGTGGATACCGTTGGAGTGCCGCGCGAACGCGAGATTAAAAGGGCGCGAGAAATTTGAATTTGCAGTGCAGGCTCTCGTGGAGAATCGAGAACTGCTGCCGCCGCCGCTGCTAAGCCGAGAGCCGATTTGTATTTTAAATTGGATTTGATTTGATTTTACGCGCGGCTCTTAAACGAAGCTTTTTCGGTCTTCGGTTATTTGAGCGCGTCGGTGTAATTTATTTTTCGAAATTGAAATTAAAGTCGAACTGGTTTTCGAACTGGATTTATTTTTGATGGGAGGCGAATCCGTTTTGGAACTTAGTAAAAAGAGATTAACAATTTTAACTTTAGATTTTCATGTGCTAAATATGCTGCAAACGATGGAATAGGAATATTAAAGTTTGTTTAACAGCTGGAAAATCTATAAATTCTTCATGTGTATAAAATAAAACTATATCCTAATATATTGTACAGGAGTTTGCTCATTCATTTAATTAAAAAATTAAATTATACATCTAAAAAGGAACATAAAAAGCAGTCAAATAACACATAATATGAATAGTAAAAGTGCACTCACGTTCCAGCACGCAAGTGGGCGTCGGGTGATTCCATCCGTCGGCGGTGCAGGTGAGTATCTTGTGGCCCTTGAGTCTGCGGCCGCGCTCGCACGAGTAGACCGTCTGCAGCGAGCCGTCCTCGACGACGCGCTCCCGCACCGAGCCGTACTCCGGTGGCTGGACGATCGGGCAGTGACTCCGCGCGCCTGCAAAACCAAACGGATAATATATTATGTCCTGTTATTCGACGCTTGAGAGGCAGCCGGGGCTTTCGCGCGCTGCTCAGGGTGTATTACGTATATATGCGCCGAGCTCCGGTGATGTGGGTCACGGGTGGCGCGCGGTTTTTTGTATATATATATATATATATGCGCGAGTCGTCCTCGAACTTTGACGACTGTTAAAGAAGTCAGTCGTTTGTGATTCGAGGCTTTTGCGCTTTAAAACGATGAAGTTTTATGTAGGTCGCGACGAAGTTAACTTTTACTTTTTAAAACTGAGAGTTGTGCCGAGGCTGAGTTCGGACTGTCTTCTTATTTGTTTTTCGAGAAGGAACGTTATTGGTTTGCTTTTCGTTATCGACTCTGAGTACAGCTAATATTGAATAATCACAATGTTACCCAAAGAAATTTATAAATAAAAATTTCAGAATTGAATAAAGCTCCTCCTCGACGATCGGTGTTTTTAATGTTAACCATCAGTATTCGAAAAGGAAATAAAAAAAAAAAGTTTAGCTTTAAAAGCCGTCGCTTTTATCAGCACAAAAAGCCGCACAAATATCTCAAGACTAGGCGGCAGTACGAAATCCTACTATGAATGCAAGTTTTACGAGCGGCGGCGCAACGAAGACGGAAACCGTCCTCTGCAAAAACATGAAAAATGCACGGCGGCACAATGAGAGAAAGAATAGACTTCGACTGACCGGATTGAAAAGAGAATGGAGCTGGAAAATCTATGCGCGCCGCTGAAAGCGATGAAATATACACACTTTGGAGTTTTGAAAATGTAAATTTTCCGTATAAAGGCTCGACCGAAATCTCATTAATAAATATGGAACAGTTTTCCATTATTTTCTGAACTTTGATGCATCAATAATTTGTAACCTTAAATCGACCATTTTTTACATTTTTTCTAAAAGTGCACAGCTCATTTTATTTTTATTTATTAAAAGTCTAAAGGAAATGCGCAGAATTATATTTGCCATCTCGAATATGTTGGCGTAAAACGACAAACTACATTTCGTGTCAGTGCCTCGCCGAAAGTAAAACATTTCACACAAACATCTTTACATCTTTCAATCGAGCAAAACGAGAAGCCCTCGCGCGGCGATTGGCAAAAAAGCCCTTCGCGTGCGAAGGTTCCGGAATTCAATTCAAAAAAAGCCGTTGAACAAACGTGCCCTAGAAAAGCGCACGACGTTCCTTTGACTTAGCAGGAACGAAAAAAGCCTTATATACTTTGTACATTAACGCAAACTTTCGAAAGAAGTTCCCCTGCAAATTAAATTTATCAAACGAGAGAGAGCTCAAAAGTAAAATGCGGCTTCCATTATCAGCGATCGATCGCCCCACCCTTAAACACCCGCAAGTATTTCCGCAGAGAAGCAACAGAAACAAGCTCGAAATGAATTTCCCGTCCGCAAAGTATTTCCCCGCTGCTCCGGCTATCGCCGCGGCTTTTCCAGCGGCTCATCGGAGAGCTCCGGCAAAAAGGCCCGGGACATCAGGTTGCAACACACGAGGCGGAAAACAGACTCTCGGCGCGCGGACAGCCGTGTCGGGAATCCGAGATCGATCGCGGCTTGTAAGTGCCTCTCTCTCTCTCTCTCCTTCGGGCGGGATGCCGGTCGCGATAAGGAGGGGGGGGGGGGGGGGGGGGCTTTTTATACGCGCCTTACTTACGCACGATCGCGCCGTGCCGACTAATTGATCGCCTAGTTTTATATGCGAGCCCCGAGAAGACGCAGGCGGAATTAACACGTCGAGATATCGGAGGCGCAGCTGCAGCAGCAGCCGCCGCCTCTCTCTCTCTCTCTCCCTTTCTTATTAAGCCCCGCGTTTTTACGAGCGGCCATTGAATTTTTTCAGCGGATAAGAGAGAGAGAGGCGCTGGCGCGCATAATAATAAATGCCCCGATAGATGGTTTTTCGTTTTTCGCTTGTGTCTGGGGGAGCGAGTGGAATTAACTATGAATGGCTTGTTTATTCCCTCGATTGAGCTACGCTGATTATTTCTAGATGCTATTTTAAGGTCGCTGATAAACTGTCGGGGAGGAATTGAAGTTTAATGCCGGTAATCAAAAAGTTAAGCATTTTTATAAACAAAAGTAGTTGCAAATTGAAAAGGATTCAAATTTCGAAGAATCCCGTTGGAATACGCAGAAACTTACTTCATCAATTATTTATGAGCTCGAAAAATCCTAACTTCAGGGAAAAAAAAAATTAGAATCGCAAATCAGTTTAATGGATGGAAATACCGCGGACATTGAAGTCGGCTCGCAGAAAACGCCACTATTGTTTCATAAAATAATTATTTAAAATCAAAATCACAATCAGCCTCCCTCCGTCGCAAAATGTACGCGCACAATCATCATAATATCGATAACAATCAGCCGATTGTTGAATATTCTATCGGGGCATTATAGAATTTGCATATAACGAAAGCGCGCGGCGAGTCCGAATTTGTCGGCATTCATCGGCGCAAACATTGAATAAGCACAAAGCGGGGCGCAATTATTCCGAAAACACTGCGTAACATTGTGCGCTCAAATTGAACTTGAAATTACATTTATCCCCTCGTTCTCGGTCCCTCTTTATCTCTCACTCTCCGCGCGGCAAACGGCGCTCGCGCGAAATAACCGCGAAAACTAATCCCGCCGAGCAAACACACCGCTCGAAATTTCTAAAAACAATCGGGCCCGCCGAGCCGAGGCTCTTTAACTCGGCAAATAAAAGCGTCCTTCGTCGGAACGGACGCCGAATCTAATTCGGCAATTCGCGCGCGTACAATATTCCGTCGTCGAATAAATCGTATCCGAACATGTTCCGACGCTCTCCGCTCATTGGTTATTGTAATTGCCGCGCGGGGCATGTGCAAACTTTTCAATGATTCGCGCTCGGCCAGTCATTCATTACGCAAACGATCGCTCAATGAATGCCGCCGCCGCGTTAACGACTGCCAGGGCGCGAGCCGAACTTAATAACCCCCCTCTTCTCTTTTCGGTTTCATTAATCAGCGCGCGAATCAGCGGCTGCTGTATCCGAATGTATCGGACGCGATGAAAAAAACGGCCGGCGATGTAAGCACGAGGTCGAAATAAATTCGGAGTATTGGAAAAAGTGAGGGAAATTAGAAAAGTATGTATACGAAAATACTTTTCGGATGGGCTTTCATTTTTAAACTGCCTGCCGGGCGAATAAATGTGAGGGAAGCATTTTTTTTTAAGTATATACGTAATTATTTATATTTTAAGTAGGTCACTTCGGGCTTTGTCATATGCCCACGTAATGGATGAACGAGACTTTTGTAATTTAATTAAGATTTTTGTGGAAAAGATTTTAACGAAGCGTAATTTTGTAAATCAGGGCAATACATATACATAAATTAAGTTCTTTAATCATTAACTTTGTTGATAATTAATGGAATATTCATGTAAAACATGTAATGTCAATAGTTGGAATAATTACAGTGCTTGAACAAATTTTGTAGAGTATCAAAGAAAGATAAAAATAAATGAAAATGGTTCGTCTTGTTCAAAACTATGGTTTTATACAATTATGGGAGGTAAATATAGAAAAGTACATGCTGTAATCGTCTTTACATAATTAAACAAAGAGCTCTTTAAATTTCGAGCCGAACATTTCAAATTCTGGGGATAGATATTCTTCCAGGAAGGCACTTTTAACCTACATTTTCTGTCACCAGCAATAAAAAACTATAAACCTACGTAGGAAAATTTTCAAGGAAAAGTAAATTTATGACGAAATCATATTTTCTCTTAGACATACTACGCAGCATTAGCAGCCAAAAGTCCACTTGCAAATCCAAGAAAACATCTTAAAAGTTAAGCTACCTCCCCCCAACAAATTTGCTTTCTGACTAAATAAGTAGCAAAAAACTAGGATTAGACCGGGGCGGAAATCCCGGGTATCCTTTTAACGTGCAAAAAGCGCGCAGAAAGGCTCCCGGGGGACAAAAAAATTTCCCCTCAGCGGTTTCGGGCTTTATGATCTTCTGCCGGGGAGAAGTGATAAAACGGAAGGCCGGGCCCTTTTGACGAAGCGCGCCGCGAGCGCGGGATTTCGAAATTACGCGCGCATCCGCAATCCGACCGCGGCGCGATTTTCGCGAAATTATAATTACGAGCGTCGCCAGCCGTTTCACGCTCGGTCGATTTATTTTGCGCGGGTCCTCGAAAATTTAAATCAATTACGACGTGGGGGCTCGCTTTTGAATTGCGAAGTGCATCAGCAATTGAATGCGGAATTGTAAAATGTGTCATGACGGCCTGTTTATGGAAGTATATACAAATTAATCGTGGAAATAAAATGGAGCAAATAATGCGTAATGTTCGAGTTTATTCGTTTTTGTAAAATCAGTGGGCTGAATTATTTACTCGTTTTATTGGAATTTTATTAAAAATATTTATCATGATTAAACCAACATAATACTTTATGAATAAAAACGTCCTTTGCTTTCGTTAAACTCGACTTTTATCAATTCATCAACTCGTCCTATAATTAGCCCAGCTTTTCGAACCAATAAATCCAGGCCGCCTGAACTATCCGCCGCCATTACTCACCTAAAAATCACCTGCAATTAACCCACTTGCCCCAGAAAATCGAAGCCTCCCTTCCTCCCGTATCGGCCGCCAACGAAAACAGCGGAAATAGGCTTTGTATATATTTTCGGAGATCCGCAATTTCCCGAGGGCGCGCGCGCGAGCACGAGCCGATATTAGCTCGTTGACATTAGGCCGCGCGAAGTCGGTTAGGCCCTCTCCCCGATAATCCAACGAGGGGGGGGGGGGGGGGGGGCGGCGGCTCGTGTCCCCGCATAATCGAACGATAAAAGCACCGAGCTCGAGGCAGTTAATTAAAGCCGCCGATCGTAATTTCCGCGCGCCTCCAATAACGCATTCCGCTTACGCGGCCTGTACACGGAGCGTTCCGAGAGAGAGAGAGAGAGCGCAGCGCGGTAATAATCATTCGCGCGTTCGTTTACAGGACGATAATTCAGGACGCGCCGCGGCGAGGATGCGCGGTTAGGAGTATGCTAATGAGATGGGAATAAGGTTTTGTTTGCCCGATGCGCCCCGCGCGCGGTCACCGCGGAGATGTAAATTGCCCCGATGCCGCCGAGAGTTTCGGGGAACGGGAGTCTCGAAGGTTCCCAGCTGCACCTTTGGAAATCGCTTGGATAAGGCGAATGTAAGCCAGATTTTCGCCTTGGAATTGCATGATCTAGATAAATTTATGTAATAGAATTATAATAAATAATTCTAAGGTTTATTGTTTAAATAATTTTCACCGTTTGAACCAGGTATAGTTTTAGAAAAGTCAATTTAGTTTCGCATCGCACCTTATTATAAATTAGCATGTTCCTACCACACTTGCAGAGTACTTTTGAGCATTTCCAAGCGTCATCGTTTATAGTTTTCCCCTCGTCGCGGAAGCCTCAGTATACATATTCAATCTCTTAACGCGCAGAGCTCTGGAAAAAAGCAGTCGACAGCAGCTTTTACAGTTCTAGCTGCGGGCGCACTTCGCTCTCTGTCTCTCTCTCTCCGCAGGGTGTAATTATACGTGCGGCAGTTCAGTTCGGTGAGAAGCGCGATTGTCACCGGGTGTAAAAGCCTCGGCTTTTTTCGCGCGTCAAGTTTTGTTTGCGCGAGAGAGTAACGCTATGGGTTCTCGCTGTACAATACACCCCTTTTCGAATAAGTTGCGCCCTTGTTTTGCTTTCGATTTAGCAATCGCTCGACGTTTTTCCGGGGCCGCTCTTCTCCATTCTGCGTGTCGGCGTGGATTTTGCGTGGGAATTTTTGCCCCGTCGCGCTGAAATTAACCTTTTGAAGTTTCCTGCAGGCATTTAAATTTCATGGGGACCGTATAGATTTTGCAATATTAACAATACTTTTTTTTAAAAAAAAAAGAAGTATTCTTTCGTCCGAAAGTTTTTTCATTGCGCGATTCGGAATGGAAATTTCTAGTTATTTCAGGTGGGATGTCAATCGCACGTAAATGTCAGTAAAATTAAACTTGAAAAGTCAATATGAAAATGTCTTCAGGATGCTATTATTAAGTTCCATTAATACTTAAGTTTCAAACTCGTATTCTTGAATTGCAATAATTTTGACAGTTTGACAAGTATAAATTTTCTCTTTCGCGCAGAAATAAATTCTTGAGAAATATTACTTTCTTGAAAGCTTGACTTCATAACGCATTAAGACACAGTTAATTCCTTAATCATACCTACTATAAGAATACTCTTAATTCATTGCGTCCATTAACAAAAACTTTTCCCAAAACACCGTTCGGGCAATCTCGTCGAAAAGTAGCAACATTTCCCGCAACAAAGCCGCCTTTTGTCCCCGTCTCCCACAGATCGAATCTCGCCGCGGAGCAAAAGTGATTATAAATAAAGAGCCTGCGGATCCTTAGCTCGTAACTTTGTCAGCGGCCAGATAAGTCGGCTTCGGAGGAAGAAGAGTCGTCCCCTCGGAATCCTCCTCGACACGTGTTAACACGAGCCATTAGCACTCGCGCGAAAACAGATGGCAAACCGGATTACACGTCATGTGTATATACGGCGCGCTCCGAAAAATTATTAAAACGCCTATTACATCGCGCGAGGCTTTTAAAAGCGACAAAGTCAGCTTTTTCCTCTCTCTCTCCGCTCATACCCGCGACTAATTGAAATTCCGCATTAAAATTCAGAGGCGCCGCGGCCGCGGCGTCGCGTCGCCCGGCCATTAATCCGCCGATTGAATTGAATTACGCCAAGCGCGGCGGCGGCGGCGGCGGCGGCCCTTCCGGCGAGCGATTATTTTTTTGCTCCGCCTTCGGAATCTCCTCGATTTTTCCGACAAAGTAGGACGCCGGTTTTTTGCGCGCGGCGGAGCGCTCTATTTTTACATTTGCATGGTTAGCCCGGACTGTCCTGCACCTGTCCTAAATTCGTTTTTCCTCCGAGTGAATTAAGGCTCGCCGTAGACGCGCTTAAGTTACGGTTTACTCTCCGCGCAAATATGTAAAGGAAAATTTATTCTCGTTTACTAATTAGATCATCGTAATTTCATGCGGAAGCGAAAAATAAGCCAATTTACGACGGGGTTAAGTGTATTTTAAGAAAAAAAGTTACTTTACCATTCATAATTTTGCAAAATGATTTAATCAAAAACCGTATTACGAGAGGTATAATTTCGCCGTAAAATCTAATATTTACATGAAAACATGCCTTTAACAAATTATTCTCATTAAATTCTCAGCGCATCTTGCATCTGCACAAATCCATCAGCCTCGCATCCAGCACAGAGACGCCCGTCTAATAATTACCTTCGACTTATTGCTATTGGCCACTAAATCAAAACGAGTTTGAGGATTATTTTCAAAACAAGCAAATTACTATAATCATTAAGTACCGCACGCATAGCCCATTATAAATCGCGCCCGGCGATCTGCCGCGTCGCAGCAGAGAGCCCCGACGCCGCAACGACGATCTTGTTTATAAACGACACAAATAAGCCGAGAGTCGCAATTCACGCTAAAATTGCCCTCGGCGATATCGCATTCCTCGAAACAAAATATTCCGGTAAAGAGGAGAGCCGAGCATTCTCCGTTCTTTAGTTTATTTCAGCGAAACATTATATAGTGTCCTTTCCCGGCTCTCTCGGCGTCTGACGCAATTACCGAATCAAGCTCTTGCGGTTTTCGCTAATGCCTTTAGATTTAAAACTCGGAAAGTTTGCGTCGTTAAAGCGGCCGGGGGAAAAAGAGCGCTGAAATCCAGTGCGTTGGCTTTCCGCAATCTCGCTAAAATAAAACTTTCCCGCGACTGCGAGCCGACGACATTTTCCATTTTAAAGCTTCTCCGCGTTCGTGTAATATATATTTGCGGTGTGCGAAAGATATTTTTTCCCATTTCCGTCGGATAATAATTTTTCAAAGGTAACAATATTTATTAATCACTTTGACAAGTGATTTAATTCTACGTTCTATTCCCAAACATTTTGTTAATTAAGAACTGGAATTCTCCTCTTTTGCGCTCAGTCCAGACATTACAAAATCAGTACAACACCATCTCGTACACGCTTTATTCTCGCCCGATCCATCAGGCATTTTACCCAAACGCTCTCGACTCGAGCGAAGGAACTGAAAAAAAAACGAAAAAAAAAATAAGACATCCACCCACGCGAGAGCAGGAGAGATAAATCCAGCGGTACAAATGCAGCGTCGACATCTGACATCTCAATCTTCAACTTTCACCTTCTCTCTCTCTCTCTCCCCGCCGTTAAAATTCCCTTTCGCACGCAATTTCCTCTCTCTTTATTTCCAGCATTGCAGCGTCGCGCACGTACGTGTGTGTGTGTGCGTGTCGCCCATTAAGGCACGAAGGGCGCCCGCGGGGTCGTATATCTCGGCGGGAAATATTTTACGATCGCGACGCGACTTTTCGATAGCCTCGACCGCGAGATAACGCTTCGGCGCTCTCCTTTTTCGCTTTTGCCACCGCCGCCGCGCTGCTTTGCCCCGAGAGAGAGGCTAATGGCTGAGTGTGTTTGAAGAGGCGAGAGGAGGAGGAGGAAAAAGGGAAAGGAGTAGGCCGAGCGCGAGTCTACGCGTGCTGTAGTTCTGTTTGTTTTGTTAGCTGCTTTTTTTTTTACCGCCGACGAGTCGAGCGAGGAAGGAGCTGTGTATTTGGGGCAGGAGCTCTCTCTCTCCGAGGTATTTTGAGCGAAGATTTTGGGTTAGAGGGTTGTTTCAAGGCTTTACCGCTTGCCGAGGATCGCGCTAAAAGGAAGTTTTTCTGTTTTTAGCTCTGCGCGCCGGCTTGAATGGATTTTGCTTTATAAACCGTTTTCAAAGACGTTTGCATCCTGATTTCGAGCGCCCGCGCTGCTGTTCGAACGTACAAAAGAATTTTTTTGAGAAAATAAAATTTTACGCAAATTAAAAGTAGCTTTGCTAAGTAAACCCAGCGCAAAAAGTTCTCTTTTAGCTCTGTTAAAAAATGCACGTACGTTTCATCGCTTCCCGCACACTGCGCTCCGCGACTTTGTCGAAACGGGATCATTGCGCAAGAATCGCTCGAAGCACTCAAAAAAAAAACTCGCGCCTCCATCGGCCCAACGACAAGCCGCCTTGGCCGCGCGAGAAATTCAATCTATCTCGAGAGAGTAGCGGTGAGCCGACGGCTTATCGGACGGGGGCTGCGCCCGAATTAACGAGCGTCGCGCCTCTTCTTTTTAACGATAAAAGCATTTGGTCATTAAGATCTTCGGCGGAGGAAACGCGCGCGGGGCGAAAAAAATATGCGCGCGGCGAAAGAGTTTCTTTTATGAGTGACGCGCGTCTTGCACGCACATGTGTGTATGAGCGCGCGGCCCATAAACCGGCGTGATTTACCGGCGATTTGTCAGTTGTCGCTTTAGTTTTGCTGGAATTTTGAGTTTCCGATATGTATTTTTCGCTTTTACGCGGACGGCTGCGAGGCTATTATTGCGGCTGTTGACTTGGGAACTGCTTCTTTTCTTGAATCTCTTTACTGATGCAGAGAATATCTTAATTCTCTGCTAAAAATGGTCATTTTTTAAATACAAGCGCTACGTAATTTTTCGGTTTTGAAAACCAATTAAAAAGAGAAGAATTAACAATGCAACGTCGAGATTTACTGTCAGTATGCGAGAGACAAGAGACACGTTCATACGCGTACGTCGACACGTTGGTAACGTGGGATGAGCCGGAAAGGAGCGCGGAACACGAACGGGCGAAGACTGATAGAAAGGGAAAAGAAGGAAAGAGAAAGCAAACATTTGTCAAAGACGAGCCGAGAAATCGATGCATCTTACTTTCTCAATGACTCACTCGCTTGAAATGCTCTGCGCTTTTTAACGACGAAAGAGACGCGAGTCGTCTAATATCGGAATAAAAATTTGATTACAAAAGAATTCTAGCGATATATCAGTGCGATTGCAGTTAAGCATCCGGGCTAAAGCTTTAATCAGAACCAATGTCACACCCAGCCACGTTTGCACTTGAACTCTCGAGAAATAATTTTGAGCCAGAATCGCCTTAATGTAGGCGGCAAGACAAAGGGAGATGAAAAAAAGTATACGTAATACCGGGAAAAGAGGGCCCTTTCAGCCATTTCAATTGTGTGTCGCCTTTATTACATTCCTCGACTGCAGCGCGCTCGCGAGGAGTCGTTTGAAGTGAATTTATTTCTGCTTTCCCTCCGCGCGTTTGCGCGCGAGAGGGCAAAGAAAGCTCGCCGCTGCGCTCCTCTCGTTGAAAAAAAAAGAGGATTTTTAAAAGAGGCGCCGCAGTTTTGAGTTTGCCTATGAGAACTTGCACTTTTGCTCGCTGCGAGTTTCCAGGGAAAGTAATAAAGGACGCGGAGTTCGACGATGAATATTACGACTTTCTTCTGTGCGGATGCATTTACGGGGCTTTTTACCTTTGGTACTGCGAGTGTGGATAAGTGAAAAATAAAGTAGGCGCGAGACAAAGCTGTTGTTTATAGCGCAATTTGGAGATAAAAATTCATAATATCTCGACTACCCGTTTCGTTCGAAAAAAAAACTCGCTTTTTCCTTTGCCGCGAAACTTTTCCAAAACTCAAATTAAATCCTGCTTCCTTTGCTTTTCTTTTTCATTTACCCTCATGGACCTTTTACATATTAAATGCACGCTGTAATACGAAGTTTTGAATAAATTTATGAAGCATACATATACTAAAAAGTAACTTTTTGTCGGTATAATATACAGTATATATAACTATACAAATTCAGCAACAAAACGTGTAATAAATCAGGCCACAATCAACCTGAAGAGAATCCGTTATCCAAGCGTTGACACGCATTCTGGCCTCCTAACAAATCTTCGTTCGTAATCAACAAAGGCTCATTAAAACAAGAGCCTCGAGAGACAAAGCGGTGGATCGAATCGATTCGCAAGAAAGTTACTGCCCCTACCTGCGACCCGTTAAGCTCCGCGGCGTTGTAGCACGTGCTTTTACTTTAACGTAGGCGTCAAGTGCACGGATTGAATGCCGCCACGATCGAAGCTCGATATAATAGTGCGGCAAAACTTGCCCTGTCGATGAATTGGGTTGCGAGGAAACTTTCTAACTCGTTAGCATATCGACTGTTATATAGAATTTTTATTCTCGAAAAATCGCGCTGGAAAGGTTTTATATAATAGTAACTAATAAATTCGAAATTTCGCAATGACCTTTCCGCTTGAATTATCCGCCACGCACTCGAAGCTAAAGGTCATCCAAAGCGAATCCAAGACGCATATCGCGAGCCCACGCGCATTTTTCTCGGCGCCCTTCGTTTTACAGTTACAAGCACCTGCGTCCGACGCGATAGATCTGCCTGCAGCTCGCCCGTCGCCATATAGGATTCGAGCCTGCGGCTGACGCTTCAATGTCGCGCAGATTGTTGTTTATAGTTAAGCGCTTAGGGGGGCTCGAAATGGTTACTCGGGAAACTGGGTTATAGAGAGCGCAGTGCTCGGCGTGCGTCGATGTAAAATTTTAATAAATAATGCGCTTTACGCCGCCGCCCGGAGTGAACCGTTACGGTTTACGTCTTGATCTTAGACGGCGGAACTTGTTGAACGATCTTGCTGTATTAAGGAAAAGGGTCGTGAGAAAAGAAGTGTGAAATATTCAAGCGTCGAGGGTGTCCGCGTTCAAAAGTAATGGAACGGCGAGATAAATCTCTGTTATTTTACCCTCGAAGTGAGAATGGTTATTTCAGGATGTTATTGGCTGTTTGCTATGACTAAGCAGCGGGACGTATAAGCGTTATTTCATTAACTAAATAATGATGAATGCGCATATAATTTTCCTTTATATACCGCCGAAAATCAAGCTCGAATATAATAAACGTTATAACTCCACGTCGCGAGGAAATAAGCACCAATCAGCGTCCATCACCTTTACCGACTAGCAGCACAAAGTATCGTCGATAAACCCGAATAAAGCCGCGATTTCGGGCCTTCTTCCTCCTCCGCGGCAGAACAAAAGCCCGCTATGCAAACATCGGCGTTCGGCCATAAATAACTCAATCCGCAGAAGCGCGATGAATGCATTAATTAAAGGCGAACGCCGCCCCCACGACCCGCACATCCGTCAATAAAACTCGGAACGCGCCGTCGGCGCGTCTGTATATATAAGAAGACGGACTGTATCAAATTTCGCGCATAATAACGAGGCGGCGGCTCGCGCGGAGAGAGCAGCGGAAAAAATAAAGGCCGCCGGCCGAACGAGTCATCCCTTTGTCGCGCGCGACGCCTTATTGTACGGGCCTTTAGCCTTGGCTCTCGTAAGTTCCTCGGTGCACAAAGGCTGCGTGCGCGCAGGCAGAGGCGCGTTTACGAGCTAAGGAGGGTTATCTCCGCGCGCCTACCCCTCTTCCCCCCCGCGTGAATTCCCCCCCATTGACGAGCTCGTACGTATACGTATATATACGTATGCGCGCGGGAACGCGAGAAAGCGGAAATTGGCCTCGCGGCCCCGAGATGCGTGTAATGAAAATTCGGGATGGGGAGCCTCGTTATACGTAATACGAGCCATCCGGGTGCGTTCTTCGCGATCTTTTATTCAGGCCTATCCTTGTAATATTGAAAGTTTTCAGCTCGTTGTCGGGGCTATTACGGGGAGTTTTTAACGCGGGGCGTTAAACTTCGCTATTGTAATTTATTTGATGGACTAATTTTGAGGAATCGACGGAGCGACCGAAGTTTGTGATTCACGAGGGGAGTTGGCGCACGGGGTTTTCGAATTGAGTCGTTTTTCTTTTTTCTCAAATTGCACCGCGGTTAAATTTGAATTTTAAAAATGTGATATTCTAATTGAGGCGAATATCCGAAGCGCATTCGACGAAGGTTTTGATGACGAAATTAAGCAGTGACCTGAAATTATTATTATTACATATTTATAAGGGTAATTGGTAATTAAAATAATTAGTAATGAAAATTCCTTTAAAAATGATGCGGCGTGATTGACCTAAATTAAATCTGTGGCACTTATGTTTTATTCATATAATTACTGAATTAATACATTTTTCATTCAAATTTTTCAGCATCGAGTTGCGCCTTTTTAAAACCACTCATAGCATTTTTTCTCAAAGTAAAATTTTCTGAATTGTTCGTGTGCAAATATCATAAATTGTATTAATTTGCATAAGCCGTCATTATTCAAAGAGTTGCTCATCAAGTAATTTCAATAAATAATCTTTCGAGAAATAATAAATTTCCACATATTTTATTATTAAAGATGTATTAACTTGTAAATTAATTAATAAACTGGAGTAAGAATACAATATATTAAATTTATTTAATATTTTATAATTTTTAATTTTAAACATAACGAACCGGTAGAAATATAATTTGCTTTTTTGATGCAAATACATTAATAGCAATTGAAAAATATGACATTTTGTTTAAAACAAAAATGTCTTATTTTACGTTTCCGTATAATCCAACACTCAGAAAATTATCTCGCGTCCATTTAACATCACATCAACGCCGACATCTTCACTGGAAATCACCGCACTGAACCGAGCCTTAAAACCCAAAAATGTCTCATCGAATCCCGCACAAATACCCGAGTCTCATCGGCATTAAGCCTCAACTCCGACACAAGCTTGTCGAGCTCAGGGCTGCCACACTTTTACCGATGCGGAAAGGGCAGCAGCGGCGGCAGCGGCAGCAGCTCTTCTCGCGGAGGGTTTTACAGGGATAAAAGTGACAAAACTTAAGTCGTCGGAGGATTAACGGCGGCCTCGGCGCGAACCAAGTCCCCGGACCACCCAGAGAACGGACACCCAGTCGCGGTTATTAAGCTTTTATATTTTGCCTTCTGATGGCCGGCTTTTGATATGCATAATGAAATTCGCCGACGCGCGCAAAGTAATCGCCCCCCTTAATTCTGTATCTGGCTTTTTCGATCTCAGAAAAGTTGCGCGCTTTAATGCGAGAAACTGAGTCATCCTTCGCTCCGAGAGTTATATGGGAGACTCGTTGTTCGCGGCTGCTGTCGATAATCTTTATTTTTGCCGCGGCAAACTACTGAAAATGTTATTTTGAATTTGAAAATTTTTTTCTTCCAGTTGGGCGAGTAACGACTTTTCTTAGTCGATTGGATTAGGAAATTTGACTTTGAATGCTGAAATAGAATTTTCCGAGGAATAGCGTACAATATTTATGTGTATTAAAAATTTGCATGGAAATTTTACATGCTGATGTTGTAAAAAAATTCTTATCCTCGCATAAACGAAGCACAAGGTACTTCAAAGATGTTCAATCTAATTTTTAACATGCAAGACTCCCTGCATTCAGTGATGTACATTATATCAAGAAAACATTTTGTATTTTGTATATTTTATAAAATTTAAATTTACAATTTTCAATATAATCTCAAAAAATTGATGATATAATTATGATCTATAAAATTTTAAAAGCCATCAAAACTGTCATAAACTAGATAAAACTCAATAAATGAAAATTTTACTTCAACCCGCAGTAGCAAACTTTCTCAAAACGGTCCTAATCTCAAAAGAAATTTCCCCAATCAATTCCCCAGCAATCCTCTCTCCCAATCGGCTCCGCGGATCCCCATCTCGCCGAAATCCGCCGGTAAACCCAGTGATCCGCGGCGAACTCAACTCCAATAATAACTGGCCCCCGCCAAAATCGGCAAGTAAAACATATTCGCGCGAACTCGCGGAAATCGATTAGAATCCGAGGGACGACGAAGGGCCAGGCAGGCAGTGTGACGCGCGAGCAGTCGCTCTGGCAGTTTCGCGCGAGAAACCGCCGGCGGAGGCCGCGTATTACGTAACCTCGGCTTTGCGGCCTGTCTGAAATATGTACGGGACGCGTCGTGCTCTCTCTGTCTCTTTCTCTCTCTCCTTTGGCCAACTTTGCCGAGTTCGCCGAGACGTTCTCGGGAGGAAGTTCTGGGACCGTGAGAGACTTGACTGCCTCTTTTAGGCTTGTTTGCGGTGAGCGGAGGCTCGGTTTAATTATTGTTGTAGCGTTTGTGCTGCGTTTAATTTATTAATGCGCAGTAATTAAGTGTATTTGTTGTACAATTTTTTACAGAAAAATGCACCGGAGCTCTGATTTCTCTGCTTCGTTGATAATGATTTAAAAGCAAAGGGATTGGGTGCTTATTAATTCATAAATTCAGTTACTTGTGGAAATTGTATGAGGTAAATTTTCCTTTGTCCTAATTTACAGAGCATAAATCGACCCTTTTCAAATTCTTAAAGATGACTAAAACTTAAGACTACGATATATTATATATATATATAATAAATGAGTTTTAAAAAGCGTCCATTTATCTAAACTTTCTACCAAAACAGAAAAACAGTTTGCAAGGGCCAAAAGCGTCTAAAAATTCCCACATCTGTAAATCCACCACAGCACTTTCTCCGACCCAAAGCATCAAACAATCATCCCCAGCCAAGAAAGCCATTAATCACCGAGAAGCGCATCAGGCCGCGTATAAATCTCCCTCCACCTGAGAGCCACCCCTGCGAGCGACAACGCAGCGGAACCCCATAAAAAGAAGACGAGCTCCTTCCTCGCGTCTCTCGCGGCAATAGGTCGATTCAGCGCGCGCGCGCACCTATTTGCATAAATCTCTCTCTCTCTCTCTCTCTCTCTCTCTCTCGGCGCGAGATATAAGTAAATATCGCGCCTCTGAAAAGCGGAGAGAGCGAGAGAGAAAAATCTGCCCCGCCTCCTCCTCGTAGTGCTCCGCGTGTGCATTTTCCGCATTCCGCGTAAGTGCCTGCTTTGCATTGTACGGCGCGCGAGACTGCGCGGCAGACGTGCGCCGGGGCAAATATTTGTCCCCGCCGCGAGTCTCTCGATTCTCCACGGAGATATCGAGCTTTTGTATAATCTTTTGTCGACGCGCCGCGCGCTCGCCGGGAGGATGAATGGCCGAGCTTGCAGGTGGAGTAATGAATTATGCCCGCGGAAGGAGATTCTATTTGCGAGAAACTTGTTTACGCCGCCGAGCTTTTTTCGAGGCTGGCGAGGAAGGATTCGGTTTGGGAACTGCACTCTGACCGACGATTTTTAAATTCGATGTTTGCGATTAATAATTACTTTGATTTTTATTTGCTTATTATTTTGATAGAAAAATGAAAATAATGAATCTACCTGTTTACATTTTGGGGACATTTATTATTAAGCTTAATTATTAGTATATCTTTTATAATAATCTCATTCATTTTCAGAAATATATTATTCGCTCCCATGCATGTATTCATCCGTCAATAATATCGAAAGTAATGTTTATGTAAAAAAAAAGATGGAATTCAGAGTGCATATTAAATTTCATACCCAGGCAAAAAAAGCACGTCATAATCTCAAATGTGACATAATGAAGGCATTTAAACGACTTTGAAGGACTTATCTCGGCAGTCAGTTGAAGAATATTGTTGTGACTGCTTTATGCATCTTACTTTATCGTTGTAATCCGATTTGACGTGCGCCTCATGCGACTTGACGAGGCTTTCGAGGCGTTCAATTGGGTTTCGTGGATCATCTTTACATGGACCTCCATTCATTCGCTCGTCAAACAAATAAAGCCCCGGACTTTTAATTCGCGAATAAAAATCTCCGACTTTTCCATTCAATGTTTTCCTACCCTTTTTTTTCGTATACGTAAGCCGGATTCTCGAAAATTAGGCCATCGTCCATCCCCGGATTCGTTAGATTCCCTTTAATGCGAAAGAGACTTTTTTTAATTTAACAGCGCCAATAATTGACGCGATGAATTGCGATGAGAGCGGATTTTAAATTGTACGCATATATAACTAGGTCGACTTAATTAACGCTTCAGCCCAGCTAATTGGAATAAAACCAATCGTTTTAATACTATAATCTGCCTAAATAATAATCCTAACATTCCGTCTAACTTATAATTTATTGCTATATTATACTCATATTTTTTTTAAAAGTGGAGATGGTATATATTCATAATATGTACTGCTCTTAAATTCAAAAAGTGCAGACGTTAAACCTACAATAATTCAAAAGAAATTGAATGCTGTATAAAGTAAAATGCAGAATTTTGTAAAAAAGTAAGAGCAATATAATATATTCTTGATCCTTGAGACGCTTTAAACGTCACCTTTCAAACAATGCGAGGGAAAAATTGAATTGCACGTTTCCTCGCGCACTTATTGAATAAAATATAAGGGTCGCTCGTTGATCTCGCCGGAGTTGAAAAACATTATTATGCTCTCCGGTATACTTATCACCCCACGAAAAAAAAGTCGAGAATTGAGAAAAATTGAGCTCACGCGCCGACCCGTATACATCAAGCTCCAGCGATGCCTAATTCCGAGCTACTTTACACCCCACTCCAGTCGAATATTTTAATCCTCCGGCCTAAAACAGCCGAATCTCGAGAGCGACTCTCGCCTCGTTTACGCGAACGAGAGCCTCCGCGGCGGCCGGATGCTCGAGAGCAAGGCCAGAACCGCGTTAATTAACCAGGAGTCAATGTTTCCGGGGGCGCGGAAAGAGAGCGAGAGAGAATCCGGTTCCGCAGCTGCCGCGGTGGGTGTAACGGCGACGGGCGAACTTTCCAGGCCGAAAACCCGCGCCGTTTCCAGGGGCGACGGCGCGACGCCTCTAAGTCCCTGTAATACAAGCGGCTTTTCTCTCTCGCCGTCCCGGGGGGGTATTGCAGCGGCCTCGTCGACAAAGACGAGGCCGAAATCCCGACGCGCGTGTCACGCTGCGCACTGCACTTTTTGTTTGGGTGCCGCCGCCAGGATTTTTCGATTTCGAATGGGGTTCGACGCTTTTTTCGTCTCCGATGCCGAGATGGACGGGATGGGAAAATCGAGCGGAGATAGAGGGGGACATCTGTGGACGCGCGATGTTTTTCTGGCCTCTGCGCCGACTTCCGCTGAATGTTATATTGACAGGCCGTTTGTTTGTTGCGCGATGTTTTTGAATAAAAACGGAAAAATATTATTTCACTTTTCTTTCTGGCAAAGCTCGTGCTTTACGCTTACCGGGTTTTTTTGGGGTTAAAAGAATTATTTGCACTTGGGGAAAATAAAATGAAAATCGTTTTCGATTTTTATAATTGATAATAATTTATATTTAAAACACCCAGTATTACGAAACTTTGCGCAAGAAAAGCTTTAAAGCTCAGTTGTTTTTTCGCCATTCTCCCACTTAAAAATATTCATCCGCTCGAGTTCAACTACAATGACATTCACAAATTAAAAACAAGCCCTAAATAAAAGTGCCCCGGACTCTTTGCCGCAAAAAACGCGCGAGCAAAACTCCCGACCAGCAACTCGAAAACACACGGTTTCACCGAGTCGACAAAACCTCCGAAACGCGCTCGGATCAAAGAACCGCCCTTCCCTCCCAAAAAAAAAATGCAAACACCTCTGCACCCGACCACACATACACACACACACACAGACACAGGCGAAGCCTCACAATATCGCGGCGAGAAACTATGTCAAACTATGCGTCAACGAAAGCGCGCGGTCGGGCTTTTGCTCGGCGGATTTTCCGAATTCCCCGCCGCGCGATTAACCGCTCGCTCGCGGTATTATCCAATAATCGAAGCGACGGAATCCCAGCCCTACTTCCGAGAGGCTCCTCCGTATACTTCATTAATCGACCCGATGTTGTTGCCTCTTCTGCGGCGGACTCGAGGGTTTTCGAGGAGAACTTTACCCATTAATCGACCTTAGGTATACCTGCCGCTACTTCGCCGGAGACTGTGATTTGATGAAACAAGCTCTTTACCGGCGCCGAGGTGGGGGGGAAGGGGGCTGAATTTTGTAGAATTTAGTTCGGATAACAGCCTGCTTGCGGGACGCGCGGGAAATTGTCAGCGAATGATTGCGCCGAACGAGATCGCTACCGAATTAACGGATGGCTTGGATTAACAGCTTCCTTCCATCTATCTAAATTGAAAGTTTATGTTAATGAGGATGAGAATTCGGTGTTTTATTTTTAGCTACAACATTAAAGAGCCACTAAATTGAAAAATTCACTTATATTACTTTACGATTATACTAAAAGTTAAATAGTTTTAAAAAGCATTAAATGTAACACAAAGACGATGACGCAATAATCCCATCAAGCCCGCCATGATTTACCACTTTGGCTCGGCGCATAAAAAAGACACGACAAGCCTCTTCGCAAAAAAGGCCGCAGAGAGAGAGAGAGAGAGAGAGAGAGAGAGTGAGAGAAGAGAGGCCTCCGCTATACCCGCCGGCCGCGTATTTCAATCGGGCACTTCAATTTAGCTTTAACGCCTCTGCACTTTGGCTCTTAACGGCATCGCGCGCGCGCATAAAACTCAAAGACACGCGCGGCAATACCGTTAACGAAGCGAAAACCCGGCCCCGAAAAGATGTGCGTCGTCGCGGGGCCTCTAATGGCCTGTCGACTCCCCCGGAGCTATGCGAATTGGGAGCTCGGATGTCTTCAATTTGTGGTGATTAAGGCTTCCAAGTGATTATCGTGCGAGAGAGAGAAAGGAAAGGCGAGCGATCGATTCCGAGCCGGGAGCTGTTATTGTTGTCGCGAATTAAGAGGATGATGAAGACTGTCGTCGAGTGCGAAATTGACTGAGTTATGGTGTGTTCGTTCGGACGATTTCGTTATTGGAGAATTTTTGCGGCGCGACGTGCCTTGGGATTCGATGGCATTATAACACTTGCTTTTTTTCGGATCGGATTTCGAAAAAGCTTTTTTCCCATTATTTGCGGTGGCAGAAGTAAATTTTAAAAAGAGAGGAAGAGTTTGAGGTTAAATGACAATTTCAAATGCGTTTTATATTAATGCAAGAATAGTTTTGAAATTGGAAGTTGATGAAATAAAAATTTCTCTCCCACGAATTTTGAACATAGAAATATATTTTGTTTTTTATTTAAAAGATTTAGCACTTTTTAATTAAACGATTAATGCACGTTCTATCGAATCCTTGACAGCTCTATAAATCTAACTTGCTTACTCATTCGCCGCTCGTTCGGTATACTAAAATCTCATTTGTTAGAAACTAAGCAATCTATTCAACACTGAATTAACCTTTCATCCCTGCCATTTAACAGTACCTGCTATGGTGCAAAGTTAAAAGATCGCCCATTTAAAACTTTTTCAGTCATTGAGTGATATACGCCAGCCAGTCAGCGCTCATTACTACGAATCCGCATTAAATACAAAGGAAAAATTTGACGGGCACAGTTTCGAAAATTTTTTTAACGAGAATTACGACACAAAGAAAGAGAGCTCCATTTGTACACACCGGCTGGAAAAAGAACTAATCTCTTGTCAATTATCTCCACATGAAGCTCCAACTCGCCTCGTCAAAGGACCTTCAGTCTGGTAAAAAAAGAAAAAAAAAGAAAGCTACCGCCTCCCACAAAGGCCAACGAAATCGAAGGCGAAAAGCTCAGCGACTGCACCTCCGACTGGCACTAAAGAGGGGCAATGCGGTGTCTCGTAGAAGATTAAGTGAGCTCTTTCGCGACAAGTTAGCCAAGCGCGCGCACCTTTGGAAAAGGGCGACTAATTTTCTTCTGGAAGCGAGAGAGAGAGAGAGAGAGAGAAAGAGAGAGAGAGAGAAGGACGCAAAAACGAGAGGAAGGAGAGATAGCCGAGAAAAGGAAGAGGAAGAGCAGCGCGCGGAGGAGAAAGGAAGTTTTACGGGGGGGAAAGGAAAAGTGCAGGAACCCAGAAAGTAAAATATGAGAAGCTAAGGGCTCGAGCTGCACTGCAGAAAACGAGGAGAGCTAATTAATTAGGCTACGACAAATCCGGGCTTGGCACAATTCTTTTTAATTTTCAGCATATTTCGCATTGGAAAGCTTATTTGCTCTCTTAAATTGAAAGCATTCTGTTGTCGCTTCGAAAATGCAGCTGGGAAACGTTAATGCGCTCTTCTTTGTGGAAAGAATGAGCGATGCAAAATTATCTTTAAGTAAAGAGCATCCTTTAGGATAAATATAGCGTTACATAATTGTAATGAAATCCTACAATTTAATGTTTCCAAATAAGCTTATCTAATTAGTTGAAGTAAGTTTTTCTGTATACTTTTGGTTTGTAAATAAAAACAAAAGGTAAAATTAATTAGAAAAGATTTCATCCGTATATTTTTGGGTTTCCACAAAAGATAATTGTATAAAAATTTTAAGACAAAGGAAAGACTGATTGCAAGTATTAAAAGTAATTGCTACAACTTCTCTTTCAATAAATGACTTCGGTAAATTCTTTCTTATTGAGTACTTTGGACACATACTCCACTTAAAGAACTTGTTTTACACGTTTTCAGTAAATGTACTTGCTCGAAGTAAACTGTTGGGTTAAGTTATACCTGCAATTACTTACAATAAATTTACCAAGTTTTTTCCTCGCAAGGTTACACTTAAAAGTAACACTTAAAAGTGCCATACTTTTATGGTAATAAGGAAACGCCGTGCATTACTTTATTAAGCCAGTATACATTTTAGTGCATTACTCATTCTTTTTAAGAACGACTTTAACTTTTATTCCTTAAATAATAGCAAAAGTGAAAGCTTCCATTAACCCAGAAGGGTATTCGCGCACCTAACTATAAAGCAAATACCAAGTAATGGGAATTGATTTTGATGAGGTCGACATTAACATCTAGCTATTTGGCTTACGTGCGCCAACGTTTACACTGATACACCTAAGCTTAATGCCCTAACTTGTATAATTATTACTCCGCGTTTATTAATCCTAAAAATAACTACCCTTCCGCAGCTTGAAGCAATTAATACAACACTTTCTCAAAAAAGCCAACAATTAGATGGAAAAAAATATTACATCAAGAGAGTGGTTTAAACCCCGCGTTAAAAATTCTCCTCGCAACAATCCTACAATTAAGCTCCTCGCCATCCTTCTCTCTCTCTCTCTCTTGCCTGGAGCTCCTTTGTTTCTGCTTGTCCCTCTCCCGCGGCGCGTAAATCCCGCGGCGGCCAAATTGCGCATTTCGCTTTCGAGTCGCACACCGGGCCCCGGCTCGTGATACACGTACGGCAGCAGCAGCAGCAGCAGCAGCAGCAGCCAGGCCTTTCGTCGAAAGGAAAGAAAGGAAGGCGAGAGGCGATGAGGATCTAAAGTAACTACCGTTCGCCCGCCGAGGAGGCTCCTTTTTTTCGCGCGGCCCGGGGAAATAAACGGCGCGACGTTGAGGAAGGTGTACGTTTTAATTAAATGCCCGCCGAAGAGAGAGGAGATTGCTGCACCCGCGTTCGGGCCCCCTCGCTTCGGCTTCAATTAATTTCGGATCGGCGATCTGCTGCCGGATTCTTTTTTTTTTCGAGGGGAAAACTTTACGGGGTTATAATTAGGCGCGCCCCGCCCGTCGTTGGCTCTCGACGCGTGTTCCTTGACTTTTTGCGGGGGACGAGGTGTTTATGTGGGTTGGCAATGGGGCTCTGATTTGCGGCTCAAAGGCGCCTATTTGAGTTTGAAGTGTTTATTGCAGTAATATGTATTGCGAGGGCGAGAAATTAATACAATACCGCTTGAAAACTTATTTACAACATTTATAAACTTCGCGTTTGAGCATAAATTTTCATTTAGGTATATCAGGCTATTAGTTTACTTCAACGTGCACCGTTATGGTATTCTTCAAAGCCCCGTTTCTCTTAACTCCTGCATTATAGTTATTAACGTACGTATTACATCAACGTACAGTAAATTTAAATGTATATAAATAATTTTCAAATCACAATTTTACTTCTAATGAGAGTGTTTTCTTTTTATTCTTTGTCTGCACTCTTGACTAAACGACGACAGTTTCATCGTTTTGATTAAATTTTGACTTACTGTTTTTCATTTCCTGAAGGGGATTTTATAATAGAAACGTTGAAATTCTTAATTCAATAACCGCAGACAGTAAGACTGTCAAAATCCAAACATTATATATATAACTCTGTACATTCGAAATTTTCAATTCTAAAATTTATTAAAAAAAGTATTTTTCCCTTTCTATCCAAATTGCTCAATTCCTCTCGTATTTCCTTACACACTCAGCCTTTTTAAAGTTTCAATTTAAAAAAAGCCCGCAGCACAAAGCGCCCCGAGGAAAAAATCCGTCAAAACTTGGGGCAAAATGAAAAATCTCGCCGCGTCGCGCCCGAAAAATCCCTTCCATCAGCGAATTCAAAAGCCGAGGCTGCCCGCCGTCTGGCCGCGGCGCACAATGAGATCGGCGCACAATCTGCGAGCGCCCCCGGAATGGAATATTCATCGCGCGAAGCGAGCGCTAATTATTTCGAGGGAAAAAGACAAACAGGCCTGCCGAGAGCGCGATAAGCGGCCGCATATATTTAAAAAGAGAAGGCGACGCGTGCGGCGCGATAAGACGCGGACGGTCCCGGGGATTTCGGACGTCGGGGCCTCGACGGACCATCTACTTTTGACGATGAAACTGGAGATGAGAGGAACCGAGCTGTTGCTGTGTGCGAGAGCTGCCTCTTTCCTGAGGTGACTCCGACGAAGGCGGGTACTTTTTTTTTTAAGAAGCTTAGCGATCTTTCGCGGAGATAAGCGTTTCTATTATGAAGATGAACGTTTGATGTTTTAGAAATTTTGCTCGTTTGTTAATTTTTTGTTCGTATTTTTTTTTTTTTTTTTTAATAAATTTTATATTTTATAACAAACTTGTAATGTTCCGGTTTAAAAATTTACCGTCTAATAACTTTAATGCAAACCCCATATCGAAGGGAGGAAATAAATTATCCCGAATCAATTAAGCTATCAATTTAAAAAGAGACTTTAGCAGTTAATGGTACCCTAATGCTATAGAATTATTAAATTACAGCTCTAATCTAAAATCATTGACAGCTCGTTCCTCTCAACACTCCATTCCTTATCAGCGGCATTGAGCGTTAACGATCAGCGGCTCTAATAATACCTTACCTAACTTTCTCTCCTCCTCCATAACCTTCCAGCTGAAAAAGCCGCCCCCCTTTATCCAAACAAACCGTATCCACTTAACGTAAAACCGCAAAACTCGCCGACTCCGCCGCGTCAAAATCGCCGAGAGCTATCTCTCAAATTTCCACATCGCTTTGAGGCCCGCATAATTTATCTCGGCATTAGCGGAAAACAGTGCGTAATTTCTTAGATAAGCTCGCGTCTAGAATTTAATTAAGCCGGCGGCTCTCGTCGGTCTCTTCATTAAAATTCAGCTCGCATTATCGTAACTCAAAGTGCTCGTGTGTCCAGATTTTTTTTTTTTTTTTTTTTATTTTTTCTTCTCCCCCTTCTCGCTTTCTTCTTATTTCCGGGTTACGGCGCTACGCGCCGCCGCCGCCGCCGCCGCTCCGGGGGCGTCCATTAGCGAATGCAAATAATTCACGCTCCCCGGGATTATGGAGTCGCGCGCGCGAGTCGCTGACTGACTGCTGCGGAGCGCCGTGGCGATGCTGAATTTTTAGCGCTACGCGCAAATCCGTCGATATATGATAATCAGCTGCGAGGCGAGCTGGGACAAAGAATATTGTTTGCCGGCTTTTATTTCGGCTCGGATGTCGTGTGTTAATGGAAGAGCATTATACGGGAAGTTCCTTTGAGTGCTGTTTGATAAAGAGGATTAAGAGGCGAGGTTGTTAATTAGATTTTAAATATTACGCGACCGAGTGCGTCATCGGAATTAGCTTTTGAGCGAGTGTGCATTAATTATGGATAAATGAATAATTGCGAACTGTGTTTTGTTAAAAACATGAGGTATAAATAAATTATGCTTTGCCTTATATATTACAGATGCGCTCGATATACTTTGCTTTACATCTAAAATAATTTGCAAAATTAACTTTGCAGCAGAATTTACATGTACCGTTACTTTACGTTTATTTTATGCGAATTATTATTCATGACAATATTAATCATTCATCGGGATTCTTAAAATTTATAATTTCGAAATAAATTCAAGCTGTATTACATATCATGAACGTAACATTTAAATACACCTAATAAGGCATCGACGAGAAACGTCATTCGCAAACTCAATCCAGCCGCATCCCTCGACAACTAATCGGTCTCGCGCGCGGCACAAGTGCCTCGGCAAAAGACACGTTAGCCCGCGAATCGCGACCGCGTATCGTCTGCTCTCCTCTCCGTTCGATATAGGGAGACGCTCTTTTCCAGAACTACCGCGGGGATAACGGATCGCGGTTATCCTCCTCCTCCTCCTCCTCCTCCGCGGAAGATCCGTGACCGGCGAGCGCGATATCGTCGCCCCGTCCGAGTCACTATATAACGAGAGGAGGCGCGGAGGAGGAGGAGGTGAAAAATGAGGGGAACGAGATTTACAGCGGGGAAAAGGCCGGAGGAGCGAGCAGAGCCGATAGCCGATGCTGAACTGATTTTGCGCCGCTATGTGTGTGTGTGTGTGTGTGTGTGCGGGTACGGCCGCCCGAGGATGTTTTCATAGCGGATTCGAGCGGGGAAGGAGATAGCTTAATTGATTGGCCTGGTTCGCGCCGTTTTTGCCCCGGCTCATTTCGAGTAGGATATTTTTGCCCCCGGAATCAAAGCTGATTGCTCTGCTTTCTCTTGCGTTATTAATGTAAGGGCTGGACCGAACGCTTTGTATATATCGAGTTAATTTCTCAGCTGTTTGCACAATTTAATTGACGCGCGGAGGTCGGTTTTCGTTTATTTACACGAACTTTCGGCAACAAATTGCAATTGGATTAATGGTCGTTTTAATTGCAAAGCACGGATAAGGGAGCATTTACATGTGTTAAGGAATTATTTAGTCGCAAGTATTAATTGCTAAAGTATTATTTTGTCGCTGTAGTGATTACTAAAGTTTGCTTGTATGCGCCTGACCTTAATGACGATAGTCCGTATAATTACGCCGTTTTAACAACATGTCCTTACCTGAATCATAAATGAAAGGATTATTAGCATTAATATATCAAACGATTCGATACAAGAGCAATCTTGTATGATTACGTGAAAGAATATTTGAAACTTTACATTTGAATAATTTTAATATTTAATTTAAATTCCATTTATCAGTTAATGAAAAAAAAAATGTTGGAGAGTGAGGGCAAAAAAAAGGTAATTGGAACTTCAATTCAAGTGTAAAGCAACGTATTTGCCGTCTGAGTTGTTTAAAAAAAATTTTTTTCTATACGTATGTGCATGAAATGTGTTTATAAAGGTAGTTTGAAGAACCTGGAGCTGTAAATATTTTCGGCAAATCAATCTGGCCATCAGTAAATATATGAAATATATATATATAGATTTCAAAATCAAAGGAATTATTTATGGAATTGAAGTACGTTTCGTTAACGTACAGTTGCACTCGGATAAAATATTGAAAATGCTTTTCATAAAATTCGTTTTCAAATTGAAAGAATACTGTTCGTAGCCGTGGAAACTTAATTATTAATCTCACATTATTTTTCGGAAAAAATTAATCGCTTCAATCATTGTAAAAAGTGGACGATACCTTTCGGTACTCATCGCCTCCACACCTTTCCGCGCAACAAACGCAACTTTCTCCCCCCTACATTTCCCCCTCAGAACGCTTTACAACCTTACTCGCTTAAACTGCAGGTGACACCGTCCGCGCTAATACCTCACATATCGCGCGACAGCATTATATCGACGTCCTTGCCACGCTTGTATATTTATTTAATCCAAGCGCGCGCATCTCGCCGGGATGTCAAGTCGTCGCTGAATAACACGGCGATCTTTCCCTCTCCCTCTCTCCGGAGCCTCGAGGGATAACCGAGCGAATTTTCATGCCCGCCGTCTGCTTTACGATATCGCGCACTCGGCTCTTTGTTGCAGGTACAGTTAAGCGCCCGTACCGTCCCGGGCAAAAGCAGAGCGGAGCAGCCTTCGTTAAAGCCGTCGCCGCCGCCGCCGCCGCGGTAATAAGCTGTTTGTTTATGCGAGAGAGAGAGAGAGAGACCCTCCGCGAGGTCAGTGCGTGTCTTCGGGCTCCGATGATTTGCTTATTTTTATTGGGTAATTACGAGCAAATAGCTCGTCGGATATACGGCTTGTTTGAAGGAGATGATCAAATGTTTTCAAAGAGTTTCCTAGGGCTCAAGTGGGTAATTTTCAAAATAGACCGAGAGCTGGGTAAACCATTTTTATTTGCTTTCAATTTGCATAGTACTGCGGGTATATACTGTTTCAAAAACTTCAATGATACTGTTAAAAGACCATCCTTGGACGAATTAAATGATTCACTTTAAATAATTCCCATGATGATCGAAAACGTAGTTTATCACAATAATAAGCTTTAATTGCGGAAATAGAAGCATTAGATTCAATCGAAGAAACCGATTTAAACCCGAAAAAACTATAAACGGGCTCGGGCGATCCTCTCAGCGGCCAGCCTACACCAATATCCCACTTTGCAAAACTCCCGAACGAAGGTTCGCCGGCGCAAATATTAGCCTTCAAATAAAATATACAGCTTAGAAAACCCATCTCGGGGCCTTCCCAGCTCGCGCAATAACGAACCTTCCTCCCGCGTTCGAGAGTTCGAACGCCAAGCAGCGCGATACATCGTCCGGCTCTCTGACCTCGGCTCGCTCCATCCGCGTTCACCACGCATAATGCACCGGCACACGCGACGGGGCCGCGTTTTAACGACGAATATTTCGAGCGCGCGGCCTTTAAGTGATTGAGCTCTCGCTTCTCTCTCTCTCTCTCTCTCTCTCTCTCTGCCTGGGCGGCCTGCGAAATAAGTAGTTGCGCCCGGACTGTTTGCACGTCAAGCGGAAATTTATATGCGCCCCAAGTGGCGCAGGATTCGCCTCGACCTCCAGCCTCGCGTATAGCTTATATTACGAGAGCGGGATGTGTCTTCATTTTTATAACGGCGGAGGATACTCATTAGAGGGCTTCAGGAGGGAATAATAAATCGGCGATCGCGATCGGTCTCGTGAGTTGCGGGATGATTGGTTTAAAGAACACCCGGGATGTTTTAAGCGCTCTCCGGAACGGAAGATGAATATTGATGCTCGAACGGTCGCTTATCGCAATTTTAACGATTTTCGGTTTGTATTTTTATCCGTTCCATCATTGTTTCAGACGTATGACTGAATGTATGCACTTATCGGAATTTTACTGTCACATTATCTGAAATAATCGAGATTTATAGAACTTTAAACCGTGTTATTCATTCATGGAAATGCACCTAATAACTAGTTATTATAAGGGGTTAAATAATCGGCTTGCATGTAATCAAATATAAAAAAAAAAAACGAAAATATACTACAGTACGTAAGTGTAACAAGGAGAAAAATCTTTTTCTTCTTTTAATATTAATCCAAAACCTAAAACGAAATCGGAAAAACTGGACCAAATTTGCGTACATTTTGTGTCGAAATACAACTCAAAGCTCTTACGCAAGCATTTATCGAACGCACTAGTTATACAATGTCTTGATCATTATCCCATTGCATATCTTGCCAAGACCAATGAGCTAACAATTCGACCTGAGTGTCCACAGAATCCACGTGCGCATATACATATACGGAGCGGCTGGGTAATAATGATCGGATCATGCCATATAAACGTTTAGATTGACTGTATACAGACACGCAACGCGCGTCGTACTTCGCTACTGTATTATTACGCAACGTGTGTTCCGCGTCGATCGGGCCCCGATTATTTCGTTAATAGGCGAGCGAACTGCGTGTTTACTGCCGCGCCGCCTGGATAAAAAAAATCCCTCGCAATTTAAAGGTGAGTCAGGTTAATCTTGGGGCCAATTTACGACTCGGCAATTCGCGTATAGAATTCTTTTTTAATCGCGAATCCTGATCGAAGTGCACTTTTTCAAAGCAGAGCTCGGAGAAAAAAAAATAGTAATTTCAACGAAATTCTAGAATGGAACGTAAACTGTTTCAGAATTCTTAACCCAACGTAAATACGCTCGAGCAGCGAACCTTTGCGAACTCCGTTTATCTAGAAAGGTGTAGAAAATTACAGTAACGTACCGTTCCTCCACTCAATAACCTTCTCTATTTAAAGCCCGGCGCAGTACCATAATCTAACATTGTCCAATAAAAGCCGATGTGTATTCATTTTAAAACGCTCCCGCTTATCCCGGCGTTTATCCAACAGCAATCGCTTTTAAACTCGGCGCTTTAAGTCCCCGATAAATAACTCCCCATCGAATTCTCCCCCGGACTACCACTGGGAGCCGAGTAAAACCTCCTCCCCCCAAAAAAAAAGGGCCAGCTCCTCTCTCGCACAATATACGAATTGGCAATTCTCGCGAGCCGTGTCGTAAAGCGCTCATCGCGCCGCGGCGCGATGACAGCATTACGAATGTACGGCGGATTTTCCATTACGAGGGCCGGTAAGTGCGCGAGAGCGAAGCTCCCGGCCTGGGCCGTTATCGGCTCGTTCGGCTTTTACGGCTCGGACGCGCGCGCAAGAGAGAGAGATCCCTTATTCCGGGCGGCGAGCGCGGCCTTCCTCCTTTTTTTTTTTTTTGCTCTTTTTTACCCCCCGACACGGCTTGTCTCGTCGTCCATCTTACCGAGTTCCTGGCGCCGATGTAAGGCGAGATACCGGCGATCCGGGGATCGGCCGGGGCTGCTTTATTCACTTCCGGGAGCTTTTGGCTTTTCGTGACCTGCGGCGCGGAGGAGTTTTGGGAATGCCGGCGGAGGTTCATTTCTTTTGATGGAAAGGTGTGATGGAAGGGGTCCGCTGGGAAGGTTACGCGGAGTTTTTTTCTTATCGCGGCCTTTCGACGGGATTGAAAAGGTTAAAACAAAGGCTTTGCTTTTTCGCTAAGCTCTGTTTAATTTGAAAGTCTATATAGAAATATTTTTTTAAATATTTCGACGTTTACTATTTTCTGCCGATAAGAATAATTTTACAATATTAAGCACGATGAAACGCGTAATTGGTCCAAAAAGTAAAATATTTTATTTCAAAGGCAATTTCATAAGCAGGCGTCGTTGTCCTTTTGACAGTAACAGCGCCCTTTAATTAAGCTTAATAAGATAATACCTCCGTAATATTATATAATTTTCTATAGGAGTATTATTACGTAACTGTTATTACAAGATTCCAAAAAGACTCGAAAAAAAAAGAGATTTAAAAATACTTTTAATCCCTTTAATGGCCTTTGTCATTAAAGAGGAGGCTTTAATCTTCAAAAGCGTGGGGTATTAAGCAAAGTCCCCACATCTGCCACCATCCAAATTTCTGCAGCATGTGAATGTCATATTTTAAAGCGGACAATTTGCGGCGGAGCAAGATGAAGCGCTTTCGCGGGCTAAAACGAATTTCCTTAATTTGATAAAAGCGACGCGGCACTTTACTTGATGCCCTCCCCCCCGCATAAGTGCCCCGAAGATAGTTTCCTTCTAGAAAATCGTCGACTCAAAAATACAAATGAGCTCTCTGCTAATTTTTCCGTACTCGTGCACTGAGAAAAACATCAAAAGAAAAATTACTATGTTTTGTGGTAACCGAAGGACAGACTTTAATTATGGCCAATTTTTACCATAATAATAGAAAAAATTAATATTTTGAATAGAAAAATTATTATGATTGTTTTAAAAATTACTATGTTACATAGTAATTTTTCCTACTATTATGGTAAAAATGGGCCATAATTTGAGTCTGTCCTTCGGTTACCACAAAACATAGTAATTTTTCTTTTGATGTTTTTCTCAGTGTGTAAAAGGCAATATGTGCCTCAGGAAAGCCGCTCCTTTTTCCCGGGCATCCCGACGACGACAGCAGCAGCAGCAGCAGCAGCCAGTAATAATAATCAGAGGGGTTTAAAGGAGCGTCGCTACTCGGCTTATCAGTGCATTTGCGCGAAACAGCCGTCGTTGAGCAGCGGCGGCGGCGGGGGCGGCGGCGAAATTGCACCATCCTCGCCTCGTATCGGAAATTTCCCTGGGAAGGACCTCTCAATAAAGCCGTTCGAGCGGAGCACTTTGTTCCGGTTGCCTTGCCTCGCGAGTTTCGAGGATATACATACGGAACTCGGCGCGCGCGCTCGAGAGGCCGGTGGCGCCGTTGTGCGCGCCTCTCGGGGACGGGGGGGACAACAAAAAAAATGAGGCGGAAGGAATGCACGAGGGATTACGTAGGAAACGGAGCTGCGCGCGCGCGCCGCAAGTGAATTTCAGAGGAAGAGGGTTAAAGGTTCCGCGAGAGTACGTCGTGGCTGAAGAGATACGCCGCGACGGTTTTATATGCGGGATGTAAGTTGTGCGTATATGTAGAATGCTGGCGAGGCGGTTTTGTTTAGAAAAATTAGATTTTGCGGGGAAATGTTGGCGTTTTGTTTTTCTTGTTCGCTGTTAATTACTTGCGGTATACTTTTTATTATAAAGCATAAAATGAACGTGTCTTGTAGAGTATTTCAAAGCAGTTTGTATATTAATATTGGTTCATTAAAAAATCGTTATATGCGCAATATTGCAAAAATAAAATTTTCTTTTATTTTTATATACGCAGAACAAATTCACTCAAAATTTTACTCAAAATGTAAATGGAAACAAAGAATAGAATGTTTTTAACGATTGTAACAGCTGTAACGTTTACAGCTCCGAAAGTTTTGTGTACTCATGTATATGTAATGAAACTTGGCGCGTAAAATTTAAAGTTTAATGATATGCGAAACTATGTGTAATTTGCATACCTATTGTAGCAAACGTTAGCATTAAGGGGACATAATTCCTGTTTTCTGAGTAAATCAGCGAAAGTTCTCGGTGCTTGTCTGCTCGTCACTGCAGCTGCAAGAGCATCAAAAACTCCTGCCTCTACCCTCGCCCAAGAGTGTGCCGTAACTCAACCGACGCATTCAAAGCACTCGTAAAATCAATAGAAATCTCTACATAATTCAATGGCATTCCGCAAAAATGCTCGCACCGGCGCACTCTTGGCCGAGCGGGGGCTCTCCTAATTCACCCCGGAATTCCTCCGCTCCGCGCTGTTTATAATACGCGTAGCGGCGAATCTAGCGAGTCCCCCTAACGGAAACAGAGCTCTCCGCGCGAGGGGAAGAATCGAGAAGGCGAATTAATTGGCGCTCTCTCGCGTCGGTTTGCCAATTTATTAACGAAGCTCCTTTGTCGCGGTCCGCGGGCTTTCGCACCCAAGCGCGCGACGAACGGATGCGACGGGCGCGCACGCGCCGGGAAGAAATCGCGCTGCGGCATAATTAGCGCGGGTCAGGCACTTCTTTCTGAAAGCTCGTCGATCCCCGACCATTTGGAAAATATGACTAGGTTCCCTAGATAGAAAGTTTCCGATAATATCCGCTAGAATCTAGCTAGAATGTCAAAATCTAGCTAGATTCTAGCGATATTATCGGAAATTATCGAAAACTTTCTACCAGGGTTGCAAGAGGCTATATAGTTTCCGAGGCCTTTATTGAACCGACGGTCTTAGAGCATTAAACATTACTAAAAACAGGTGTGTCTCGAAGTTTCATTCAAACGCGTGACCTGCAGAATTAGCAGCAATTAATTACGAGCACATCAATCACGCCCCACCCCGCGGCTAAAGCCCCGCGCCGAACTTTCACTTACCCAAACTTCCCGTCAATAGTCGCGGCGTTAACGCCGCAGAAATTAGTACAAGCAGCTCTCCGGGCGTAATACTCGCTTACGCGCTACCAGCCGCGCGAAATCGGGCCCGCGCGCGCACATAACGCGCCCACGCTCGCGATCGGAAAGGAAAGGATCAGCAGCAGCAGCTTGCCCCCCGCTGTAACGTAATCCGCGGAGCCTCGGAAACCGAGAACAACGCCGATTATTCGCACGCGGCTTGCGCGCGCATCCTCGTAATTAATATTAGGCTTCCCCGTGTTCGCGCGGCACCGCGAGAGGCTCCTCGGCTAGCGAGAGATTTTAGAGAGCGGCTTTTATCGGATTGTGTCGAATTTTCGAAGGTGTACACGTCGAGAGATTGATTGATGAATAGCCCCGAGGTTTCGACGCTTGTTCCGAGGAGGCAAAATAAGAGGAGGAAGGGCTCGCGGGGGATCCGACGTGGTCTTGGTATCGATCGGAGCATCCGTGTTTGAAAAATAGATTTACATTTATATTGTTAAAGGGACAATGAAACGTTTTTGTTTAATAAAAAGAAGAATGTGCAGTGGTGAATAAAGTAAGGGTTGTTTTTTCCACAAATTCACTTTAAACGTCCAATTTTTTTCTTCGATTCTAAGCAAAAAATTTTTTTTCTCAAATACTAAAACGTCGGTACGATTTTCTGGCTTTTATTGCAAATCTGCCGAATCAGGAGAAATAAAGGCGTGTGTGTAATAAGATATGTAGACGATAAAACGCCTCGAGAACAGCTTAGATAGCGACCAACATTCGTCTTCGAACGGAAATTATCCCCAGGATTCCCCGGTTCAACGCCCTCCGCAGTTAAAATTCTTGGTCTTTTATCATTGTTTAAGCTGTAATGTACGAGTTCATTCGATTATCGGAGCAATTTTATTGACACCTGTTCAAGCTGATGGTATTCTTAAAGAAGAGAATCACTTTAAGTAATTATGAAAATTTCCTAAAATATAGAAAATGGGATGTTGGAAGTTTCAACCAATACTGCACTTTTTACCGTTTATCTAATTGATTTTATATTACTTAAGCAATTGTAATTATAAAATGTACATCAATTATTCTTGCATTCGACATAACTAGCTTCTACATATAGCCGTTATGTCACTTCGAGCACAAGTAATTGGTAAATGATTTTCGTTCGAAATGTGAGTCAAATGAAATGTTATTATTAGATAAGTAAATAATACATATTTTAACGTTCAGAACAACCCTTTACACCAATCAATAAAAAGAACTACTAATAAATCGCTCAACAATTCAACTACACATTTCAAAACCGTGTAAATTCAACTTTGAGCACTTTGTAAAGAAAGCAATTTCTCCGATCACGCGTCATTTGCATAAAACAAAAGTCAGTCGCTCGTGCATTCAGAGAAGAAAACGGCCCTCGAGGTAAAAGAGCACACACACCTCGGTCCGGACGCGAGAGCAGAAAAAAAATCGAACGCAATCGCTTATGGGCTGCCGCTGACGTTAATTTATCGTCGGAAAACAGGCTTTTATACATCGGGGAGGGCGACCTCGTTTATATAGCGGCGGAGTCGCGAAAACTTTGTTTCGCAATTTTCTTCCGCGGACTTTTGCGGACACCTCCGCTCCCCCCTCTCCCGTCGGCCTTCTTTCTCCCGCGCGAACTGCACTTTGCCCGCGACGAAGCTCGCTTCAACTACTCTGCCGGGCTCTCGCACTTTTTTTCTTTCTTTCCCGACACTTTTTCCTGGCTCTTTCACTGCTCTCTCTCTCTCTCTCTCTCTCCCTCTCTCTCTCCCTCTCGTTCTCTCTCTGTTTCGCTTTATTTCTGAGCTGCGGAGAGCGATGACGTCGGGGAAAAGTTCCGAAGGTGCGTCGCAGCCCCGCGGTTTTTGATAGCGTCGTCACGTCGGTTGTGCTCCCGGGGTGCAGCGTTTGTTCGATTTAAACTTGCTGAAATGTTGGAGCAAGATTAAGATGCTGCGGAAGCTTTGGTTATTGATTCACACGATGTATGTGCACATCCAAAGTTTATTGATTTATATTTAGACTACATTTTTATCAGAAGTTCAAGATTTGAAATGCAGCATTTTAAATTAAAGAATTTCGATGTAAAAATTTTAATTTGAATGAATTAAATGAATGAAAATACTAAAAAAAATTTCAAAATCCTTTTTGCTTATAAAACGTTATCAAAGATTCTTGAATTGCAAATTGCTTCTGTACTGGTGCTACCAAATGTTCGTTCAACTTTAAAAATATCGTTACAGCGTTCTTAATAGAGCGTTTAAAAAACATAGCGGCGACACTGAGCACATGAACAGCAAAGTAAGTGCAAGCATCAAAATTTTAAACAAAAAAGGCTGAAACAACGTTTCCGTAGACAAACGTATAATTGAAAATTTTTAAACTAGAAAAATCGAACTGTTTGGACTAAGCAGCGAGTTTTAAAATCAATGAGGCGTGAATACTCAACCCATTTATAAAAATACTTTCAGGTACACTTTTCAAATTTTAATTAAAAGTAAAATTTACTGTGTCGATCAATTAAAAGCAGTCAATCACATGACAAATCAGATTCGAATTAATTATGTGATAAATTCTTATGACAAAATATATCAAAACAAAACTTTAAATGCGTTAGAAAAGCTTAATTTGTCAAAACAATTGAATTTATGATTATTATATTTGAATAATCAATCAAATAATATTGTTATTGCATATAAGTATGATTAATTATAATCTTTCCCAATTCTCCAGAGAATTAATTATAATATTTATCAACGCCTTCATGTAACTTCAATAAAAATTGAATTGAAAATATTTTATCCCACAAGATTTCGCACTTTAAAACATAAATATGCAAGTATCATTTTTATCCAATTAAAATTGAATATCCATGTAGCAATAACATGCTAAATAAATCCGCGCAAATTATATTTTCACGTCGATATTTTTGACATAAGCGATTTTGATGGCTTCCATTTATCTTCAAAACGAAGAGATCAAAACTCTGGGTTAATTTGAATAACGATTCGCATGTCAATATTCGATTATCGTAAAATACACAGATTCTCGCTTTGCATTTCGCTTTTATTTAAAATGATATTCGAACCTACACAGTCGAAACAGATTTTATTCCGCAAGTTAATATTTTTATATAAAAAACTACATATTATATAAAAAAATGTACAAGGTTCAAAAGAAGTCGTCCGTCGCACTCGACGGCAAAGACCAAAATCTACAATGTCCCCCTCGTCCTTGCAAATGCAGCGCCATAAATCCGTAAAACAGAGCAAGGAATCGAAGGGGAGCAACGAAAAAAAGGCCATCTGCAAGTACGCAAAAGCGCTTTTTTTCCTCCGGGCGCCGAGATTTACAAAGGCGGCGATAAAGGCGTGCGCGCGCGCGCGAATTTATCGAGTTGTGAAAAATTCACGGGAGCAGAAGACAGGCCGCGACGTGCTCTCGCCTGCCAAATGGAAAAGCGTTGTCTGCTCGAGTTGTCGTCTATCTCGAGCTACAGGAGTGGCCCTTTCCTTTCCCGGCCAAGCGCGAAGACGCTTGCCGTTCGTGTGCAGGTGTGCACGTGTGTACGTGTGTGTGTATGTGTGTACGTGTGCGAGGAGGAAGCGAAGAGGAGAAGGACTACGACGTTATGGACGTGTATATTAGCCCTTCCAAGCTGAATCGCTCGCCGAGTCGAGGAAACTGCGGATCCATCAGTGCAATGGCTTGGAAGCTATGCGAGAATCGACTTTTGTTTGACGCTTTTTTCAATATTTTTTATGACTACTTTTGCCGCTAATTACACCGAGATTCTCTTTTATGCGGAACTTTTAAAAAATATTTAAGATTTAATAAACTTGAACAAAAATTTTTCGTTAAATTCTATCGATACCTTTGAAGTACGTTGCAGTAAATTTTGTTTAAAATTATTTTTAACTTCAATAACTGTAAAATTAATAAAGAAAAAAAAATGCAGCAATTGAGCTTCTTCTTGGAACCATGAATTTTTAAAAGAATGATGGCAGTGTTCTCTAGAGTTTCAATAAAATTTTTACACATTTATAAAAAAAAAACCTTTTGAACTTTCAAAAACTCTTTTTCGCGACTGGTTTAAATGAAGAGAAAAATATCCTTTCACTTCCAAACTAATTTCGCCAGAAAAGCAAACTTTAACGCCCAATTAACAAATGCTTAAGACTCTTTATCAAACCCGAACAGTAAGGCGTTCTGCGTAAATCTCCCAATAAGCGAGGAATAAAGTGCCGCCGTCGCACAATTTCCAGCAGTGTAAATTGTCGAGCCAACGGTTCGACGGGAAATAGCCCATGTAGCCGCACACCATCGGCGAAAAAATGCAATATACTGCCTCAATGGCCGAGGGGCGCAAAACGCGGTTATGATTTTCCCGTTTGGGTGGCCGTACCTCCTTCTCCTCCTCCTCCTCCTCTACCTCTGCTTCTCGCCGCCTTTCTTACGACGTATAAAAGGGGCGATGGAAGGAAATTTAAGGGAGCGACGCTTTTACCGCTTATATTTTTTTTCCCTCTGTAATTGGATGATTGAGGGTCTTCGCGGTTAACTGCGAAGGGCTGCAGAGGCAGAAGGGAATCGTAAAGAGTCTGTCTTTGAGAGCCGTGGAAGCTTTTCGAACGCCGCCGATTGCGCATAAATTCTCCTTTATCGCAAAGGCATTGCGGGCCATTTAAATTTGCCGGCCGGTCGAAGGGGATTTTAATGACTTTGATGTGCGGTTATCGGTGTTTTGGCGTAATATAAAGCCGAGGGCGGGAGTTAGATTTGCCCTCATTTAAAGAGTCTATTAACGAAAGCTTAGATTATAAAGCTCCTTTGTTATAAGAAAATCAATGAAAATGGTGCGATAAAAACCATAATTGCATTTTATCATTTTAGTTGAAAATTCATAAATCACGTAAAGGCTTTAAATTGTGTTAACGCTCGACTGCGGCTTGCAAATCAAACGCGTAAATTTACCTTGTTCTTTCAAGAAGAAACTTCCCACCCAATATTCTGCTTCCTTCCTTTCTGGCGAGAAGATTATCGAATACAGCGATATTTTTTTTATACTTATCTACTTCTGCTGAAAAGGAAAAAGCAAACAGAATACAGACACCAATAATCGATAAAAGTAAAGCTATCAAATATAATTATCTTACGAAATATTTAGTCACAACTCGAAATTATAAAAATTCATGTTTCATTATTACCGATAAAGGCGTCATGTACTATTTCATTTAGTTAAAATGTCAATTAATTAAAGTATTAGATAGTCTCTATTGAACTTAAATGTTCTAATGAATTTTATTTGTAATTAATACGATCACCGAAATTTGTTCATTTTCGTCGAAGGAAAGCGTAAGCCTTCAACTTTCTAAAACTGATTTCTATAATTTACAACTAAAACAACAACTTGACGGTAATTCCCCTAATTACCAAGCAATAAATAGCAATAAAACGCTCATCTCCGGCAGACACCTCGGCAACCCCCCAGCGAATGCAGCGAGCCTTGCATCTTTTCCAAACATCTCGGCCTGCATAATCCTCGATGGCTCCTCTTGCAGCGTCCGAGAAAACGTCGATGACTTTACGAGCGCGTATTACATAAAACGAGAAAAAGCCAGGAGCGCGCGGCGCTGGCCGCTGCCTGCGGAAAACGGGTTCTCGTCCTTTTGCCGAAGGAACTCTCCTCTCTCTCTCTCCGGCGGATTCTAGCTGATGATGCGCTGCTGCCGCGGCGGCGGCCGCGCTCGTAATCGATGCACCGCCGCCGAGCCCCGCGGCGCGGCTGCGGAATATTACCGCCGGAGCTGCCGGTGCGTTTTATGCCGACACCCCCGCCCGCCTTGTTTTATGTGTAAGTGAATTTTGAGCTGGCACTTTGTTTCGGGGCTCTGGGGAGATTCGTGTACATGCCCTTTTTTGGAGAGTAGTACAGCGATCGAGATCGCGAGCGCTGCGCGCAAGCTTAATTTGGACTCGTGTCAAATTTAAAAACTCAAATGACATCAAATAGAATATATTTATAATTTTTTTTTGTTTGATTCTAATCGGACTTGAGCAAGGAATTTTTTTATTGTATTAACCTCAAATTATTGATGTAGTATTTAATGTCTTTTACTTATTTTGAACTTAGTTTATTAATTTCTCCCTAAGCAGTAGTTAATTTGGATACACTTTCTGTCATTAGTAGCATTTACTAATTAGTTTATTAATGCTCAAATCAATATTTTTTAATAAAGTAAAAGAAGTACTAACTGCATGTTCTTTCACTGTCATTACAAAATTGTTAAAGGGAACAATTTTTTTCCTAGTTTTTTCCAATAATAGGAACAAAGTTATTTCTTTGAATTTACTACATTTTTTTCAGAGTTCGCAGTTTTAAAATAAGCAGATAATAAGAAATATTACGTTCAACAAACGTTATCAATCCATTATGTGTATCAAAAAAAAATTCTATTTCTACTTTATAGTACAGATTAATTTACTTGTAATTTGCATCCTTCAAGTGTATTCTTTAAACACAACAGATATTAAATTTGTTAATTCAAATGAAAATAAAATTTTAGTCATTGCAGTAAGTAAAATCTTAATATCATATACGTGTCCTATTAAAAAATTTTATAAAACTTATTTTATATGATTTAATATGTGTACTTGTATCAGAATCTATCAGATATTATAAGATTTTATAAGATTTTTTCAACATCGTAATTTAATATATAAAAATTTTATCACTCACAAACTTAAAGTAAAATATTTTTTTAAGCAAAAAATTATAGATAACTTCCCAAAGAAACAGTTACGAACTCTCGTTATCGGCGACACAATTCAAGATAATAAAATCTTAAATTCACTATTTGCGACATTTGTGCCTGTAAACCAGTTTGCACATTATCCAAATAAAATTTTTGGACAATATCAACGTTTTCGACATGTGTATAAATTAAATGAAACACATTTGGCAAGGAGAAATTTACCTGCAACAAACATTATTATGTTTATTTCATCTAATGATAATAATAATTTTACTGAATTATTACAAGATCTCAAAGATTCTATTTGGTGGAACCACGAAGCAATTTTTTTAATAGTAAATGAAAATATTGAATCAGGCTGTGCAACAGCTCCGAATTTTTTAAGGATCATTTGGTCATTTAATGTTTTGTCTGTAGTATATCTATGTCAGGCTGCAAATAGTTCACTATATCTGTTTACTTTTAATCCATTTTCTCAGTTTGCTCCAGAAGTATGGAAAAAGATTATTATTTCAAATCAGCGATGGACATTGTTGCAATATCCTATACAAGAAGCCGATGTATTAAGTTTGAATTCCCGTAAGTTTGAAGTGCACGGTATTCTTTAAATTATTACATCTACTTATTATGAATTGAATAATTTTATTCTAACGTTTCCTGCAGATTCATTTGTTCGAGATAATTTGTACTTTGATAAAGCTAAATATCTAAATGGCTACAATATTAAAGTAGGTTATCTTCGAAATTTACATGCAGATACGTACAATGAAAATAAAGTTGGATGTAAAAAGTATGGCTACTTTCCCGAAAGAATAATATGTACAGTAGTGAGACACTTAAATATATCTTATGTTATAAAGATACATAATGAAACAGCCATAGATTCACATGGCGTGGCTCATGGCTTAGTAAAAGACGTATTTTCTGATACTGTTGGTCTTGCCTTTAATGGGTATTTTCTTCGTGATTTCTGGAAATATCAATTATACCCAGTTTATACTGACAGACTTAAAATTTTATCCACTAAGCGACCAATGAGTTACATTCAACTAATAATAATAATAACTTTCTATCCAAACGTTTGTCTGATTTTGCTTGCAAGTTTTTGTACTTCAGTGTTGATTTTGAAGTGCACGTTTAAAATCTCTGGATCCACAGCTGCTTTAGAATCGATTCAACTACTTCTAAACAATTCTTCAACAAGTCTTCAACATCCAAAATATATGACTCAAAAAATAATGTTTCTGTTTTTACAATTCTTTTTATTTCTAATAAATACTTACGTGGTTTGTTATTTAAGTGCAATGAATACAGTGCCCGGTTATAGTTCAATTATCATTGATTCAATAGATGATCTAGTTAATTCAAAATACGAAATTTTTGGAGGAAAATCTCATAAAGAATTGATATTTAATGAAGCAATTTTCAACAGATTTCAAATTTCTGATATATGGACCTGCTCTAAACGTTTATTAAAATACGAAAATACGACCTGCATTGGTACTGAAAAAGAAGTTATGTTCGAAGCTCACCAAAATTCAATGCTCCATGCATCTAAAGAAAATGTTTTAGAAAGAAGTGCATCCTACATACTATCAGAAGATTCACCATTATTGTATAAATTTAATTCAATATTTTCCTATTTAAAACAAGGAGGAATCATCGAAAAGATAGAAAACGAAGATACGTATTTGCGAATGAAGAAAAAAGAACTCAGCGCTGAGGCATTTAAAATAGAGAACTTTTTGTCAGCTTTCTATATTTTATTTGGATGTTCAACGATAGCTTTCTGCCAATTTTTGCTAGAGATCGTTTTGCACAATAAAGTTTGAAAAAAAGTTTTCAAGAAATTTTCTGACACTGTAGCTTTCAAAAATTAGAAATTTTGTAAAATCTTGATGTCATCACTTTTTTAAAAGAGGAGATTGTCGGGGGCTTGAAATGTTACGGAGGATTTTAAAAATTTTCAACACGAGGTTTCTTGTGAATTTTTGAGGTTTTAATTTTTATGAAATGCGATACACGATAAAAGATCTTGTTTTAGTAATAAAGTAAATTTGATGCACAGGCCAGTAAAGTGTGTACACATATTTAATTATAATATGTATTCTTTTTTAAATATGAAAAAATATCAAACTCTTATCATATCAACTTACCAATAACCAAGGAGTAAAAATTTTTTAAATTAAAAACCGCTTACCTGGAACAAAAAGAAAGTTTCGTTCTTTTAGCATGAGAATGTTATTATAAATAATTATTTTTTCAAGTAATTAAGCTATAAATATTAAAACTGCATAATTCGTTTGAGTGAAATATTTCTATGAAAATTATTTAATTTGCATAACAAGAAAGTGAATAAAAATGTGGCGTTTGCATTAATCAGTATCCTCAGCATCCTTTCCTTATTATCTGTAAGTTAGAATTTAAGGACGGCTTATTTATCTTAAAATATAGTGTATGGATATAATCCCGCATAATGCGGAATCGTATTTTGCTTTTAAATCTGATTAAAAGCGAATACCGCTAAATAAGAAATTATTACGTATGAGCTAAGTTACTTGTCATACTAATAGGGAAATCAGCATATTAAACAAGATTTGCAAACTTACTGATAAATCCCGCGAAATTGTGCGGTTTTCTTTTAACATTTATTTCATACAAGCAAATAGAAGATTTTCAGGATTACCGAGAAAGTCAGTGCATAAATTCTCCGTACAGATATTTCAAAATTGTTAAATTTACATAGTGAATAGTAAAATACTATTTAGTTTCGTCAAGTCGACAAGTTATTATTTTCATCTAAAAAACCATCAAGCGTTTTATGTTTATCAAATAAGCTGTTTAGTTTGATAAATGTTTCAGAACTACTTGACGAAATTGCAAGTCAATTGTATTTATTATTTCTGCCACCTCTTTAAAAACAATGAATCACTGGGTAATTTATTGAAGAATTGGCTGATACATTAAACACTTATTAACTTATTAAATCGATTGATCCGAAGCAAGCAGTGCTTTCAAGTTGAACTTTTAAATGTTGAATTAATACGAACATTATTAAACGTTAATTAAAAGCCACTTGACTTTCTCTGCAAGAATGAAACATATTTTAGCTTAACGAATCATCCTTTTCAATTATTAGAAATACTTAAAATTATTAAACAATACATTTTGTTCATTTCAAATAATTTGATTCAATACCTGGATTAAAATAGAGCAAATAAATGTAAATAAATTTGGTTTACCCAATTGAAAGCTTTTCAATATCATTTTACTTGCCAATTTATCTTTCCATTGATTAATTTACATTCTTTAATACAATTTATAAAGTTATATACTTTTAAACTTCATTGAGCTAAAACAAAACATAACAACGGAAACATATATAATTCCCTTAATAAAAACCATTTCACTGAATGCAGCCGCATCATCGGCTGTACTTTTTGCATCATTAAAATAAAACCCAACCTTATCGATCCCAGCCTATTAATCATCCCTATTCCCTTGGCCAAAAGCAACATTTATCCTGAAATCAGAGCGCAAACAAGCCAAACACTCCATTCGAAAAGTCGTCCACTCTTGCTAAGCCAAGCGAGCGGCTCCAAGACACGCAGAAACAGATAGGTCGCGGCTCTGGCAGAAACCTCGAGACGGAAACGGCGTCGTCGCGGTTGGCCTTAATGTAACGCGAGAATCCCTCGCGGATATCTGTCAAGAGCGATAAGTACCGCGTACCCACACACGCGCGCGCGCCCGGAGAGGACAGTGACACGCTTTATCCTCGGCGGACATCGGGCAGCTGTTTCTAAGCCGCAATAAATTCATTCGGCACACTTTTATCGCGGCGCCGGCCGACACTTCCTGATTCCTTGCGCGCGCCCCGGCGAGAGGCTTATATGCATGTAGGCGCGCGTGTGAATTGGGTTGCCGCGCCGAATTTTCGCCGATCGATTTTCCACTTTTTTTTCACGCCGCGATTGCATTGTTCCTCCGCGCGCCGGTGAAAGGGTGGCGTTTGACGCGCGCGGCGGCGCCAGCGGTTTCGATGAATGCCTCGCTGCGCTTTCGGCGAGAGGGATCTTTTTTTATTTTGGAGAATTGTTTTGGGCCAATAGAGTGCAGTGTGAAAAATATTTTTTTTTTTTTCGTTGTTTATTGCCATCTCGCTTCGTCAATTTCAAAAGTTGAATAATGGTTTTGGGGTAATATAAGTTTATTTTAACGTAAGGTATCGAATGTAGGAATTATCAGGTACCATGCATTCTCTATCACTTATAATTTAAGGCAGATTCTAGATATTAAACTTCTGATTAGCAATATCACATTTCCTCGATAACGAAAATTTGTGGTCGTGTCTCGGCGAACATTAATGTGAACAGACCTACGAAGATCCGATTTCAAGTCTGTTGATTAATTTGATAAATGCATAAAATTTCCAACGGCTTACCAATATTTTGTTTGAACAACTGTCGCGTAAATTTTACCGCAAGCGAATCTCAGTTTTTAAATTCATTAGGTTCGATACAATTCAAAATTTAAGTTTCAAAGTAGCTTTATTTAGCAATAAATTCAACTTAAAGTCTGCTACTGGACCTTGATTAAATAACTTTACTCGTTCGTTTGTCTTTATTGTGACATTAAATTCTTCTGCAATCAGAACCCTATCGTGAATTTAATTCCCGTCCGTAGTATAAATTACATACTTTTTTTCTGGTAATTAGGTAAAAATCTGTGCATGGATAATTGCTAAACAAGATTCTTTTGGTTGGCATATAATAACGCACAGCCGACAATTTTCCCTCAATAAATATTACAAATCACCCAGCAATGGTACATTCAATAAAACCAGTTTTCCCTCTTTTCAAACATGAAGTTCAAGCCGAGATATCATCTCCGTCCTCAAGTCAACGTGGTTTGAAAACGGGGAAAAAACCGCGAAGTAATTTATAATTATTTTTAATTAAAACAATTTATGTTAAATATACTTATTATCATACATACGAATAATAATAATATATTATTCTTTGAAATATTACTGTGCATATTATACGTCTATACAAATATTTAGTTTTACAAACTTGTTTATTATATTATAAAATATAAAACCTTATATTTAATTCCAAATTATATCTGTAACATAAATAATATACATATAGCTTATATAAAACATTATATTCATCTTTACATTGCACATCAAAAGTCTATATTTCACAAAATTTTCAATAAAAATTGATCCCTCGCAAAATCTTATTAGCTTGAAAACCAACCCATCCTTTCATAAATATCTATAATACTAAGCACCCTATCTCTAAAAGCATTACTCTTCTTTTCAAAAACGGTCGACATTATCTTACTATCGCAATCTTTGTCCACTTCATGAACGAAGAATTTCACGCCCAAACAATAGAACGGAAAGTTTTCGAGCGGACACCTTTTCACCTCCTTGTCGAACGATTCCCTGCTGAAGGGCTCGGCATCGACACCCGCTCGTTTCAGCCACCTTATAAACTCCTGGTAGTACACATCCAACAATTCTGGGACATGATTCTTCATGCTCTCATCGTCCAAGCTGCAGGAGATAAAGAATCTCAGATCCTTCAAAGGACTGTCGTAAAAATACACGTGGAAATCGACGAACTTGACGTCGTCGACGACACCGCTTGCGTCCTTGTGGAACAAAAAATTGTTCACCCAGAAATCGCCGTGGGTCACTGTGATCCAGGGCTCCCCCACTGTGCGTCGATATGTTTTTCCGTTCCTTACGTTCTCGAAGCTCGGCTCCAAGAGCGGCAGATACTTCTCGAAGCAGGAGTCGTCGCGAAACATTTTCAGCACACTATCGAAACCCTCCTCGAGGCGCGAGAATTTTATGCCCAAGGTGTCGGTTTGGGCCAGGACCTTCTGGAAAAAGTCCGGCCGCTTTTGCTTCAGTGCTATCCCTAAAGCGTGGTACCGAGCGAGGGACGATACCGCCTTTTGCGCGTGATGAAAATCGAGACCTGCGAGGTATAAGAAGATTAAAATCTGCGTTTTTGAATTGTAACTTAAGTAATTAATCCAGCCTTGATAAATTTCTATAACGTCAGTTTTTGAAATGCTATTAGTTAATGCATTAGCTTACCGCGCCTTCTGTCGCAAACGTAAAAGCCTTTCGCTGTCATGTTTTCCATCAACAGCACCGAGTTTTCATCCACTTCCGTGCCGTTCTCATCCAGTGACAAACGATGCCCGATATACTTGGGTAATATATCTATCAGATCGCTTTCCCGCACGCCAGCTTGTCTCTCAATTTCACGATAGGCTGGTATCAAGTCCGTGTACATAAACACCTCTTTTAAGAAGACGTCAGGCCAGTGAACGAAAGGATCTTCCAGATCGCTCGTCATCTTCCCGACTAAATGAAGCTTTTCCTTGCTGCCATCTGGCCGAAGGATTGTAGTTTCAATTTTTGCTATTACACTGCAGTAGTTTTCTCCTAATGGTAAAAGATTTTTCACTGTTGATTCGAGAACTCGCAAGGATTTACTTTTATAGCACCTTTGTAAAAAGGGTTCCAAGTCCCGGAATACTAAGCTCCCGTTTTCTCTCGTGGTCTAAGGAAATAAAATGTACGTACAAATTACTAATGTTTGTAATTATTGTAATTTATATATTTTAGTCGCCTTACCATTATTTTTCCTATAAAATCAAAATAAGGCAAGAAAAAGAATAGATTATTTTAAATTCTTGAAGACGCAGCACTTTATGCTTCTGAATTTGTCGAAAGAATAACATCAAGTACCAAAAAATCGATTGCTCGTGCGTCTTTGCCGATATAGTTAGTGAATTTTTTATCGTTGAGATTCACGTTATCAGGTATACTTAAACCAATGATTTACACGTATTTATTGAGAAATTTACGATAAAAGAATATTTATATCGTTCGCAGACTCGAAAAATACGAATAGCTTGTAAAATTTAACCTTGACGCCAGTATGTATACATAATCGATTTAGTACATAAGTTGTAAAGAAGGAACCATTATTATTTGCAGTTAAATATTGTTACAAAATAATTTTTTCATTTTCACGCGCAGCTGCAAAAGAGGTATCAAGAATTGAACCAAATTCTTAGTTTAAGAACAACTTAAAAGATGTATTCTTTATAAAACCAACAATTTCACAAATTACCTAAAATTTCTGTTTGCTCCCAACACTTTTCAACCAAAACCCGCACAGGCGATAATTTCTTAAAAAAATAAAAAATAAAAAATAAAAAATCTTCCATGAACGAAATCCCTCATTCCGAATGACAATTCCTCCTCTCCGTCGACAACCGCAGAGAGGTCTCTCTCGAAAGAAAGAGATCTCAGAGAGAAACCAGGCGGAGATCCCAAAAAAGGCTCTCTGCCATTACATCATTATACGAGCCGGCAGAAATGAATTCGTCTCTCTCTCTCTCTCTCTCTCTCTCTCGGACCACCGACAGTTCTCAACCGCAAGACCGGCAGAAGCTCCTCCTCGAGAGGAAGGCATCGGCGTTATTACGCGCCTCATTTTTCGCACGCGCGCAACTCGTTCGCAAAAAAAAGAGAAGAAAAAAGAGAGGAAAAAAAAGAAACGAGAGCGCGTTTATACGAGCGAGTTGCCCGAGAGAGTAGTATGGCAAGTTCGGGCCAACTTCTTCTTCCCCCCTCGACCCTAAACTTCGCGCGTCTTCTTGCCTCGTCCTGCGAGAATTCCGCCTTTTTTTTCAGGACGTATATACGTACTTTCGCGAGACCGTTTTTTCGCTGGCCTGCCGGATCGTAAGTGTATTACGAGGATTTATGCGCGCACTTGCGCGTGCTGCACACGTTGCGCGGAGTATCTGCGAAATTGAGATTGAAGTCGAGAGTGCGAGTGTTCCCGTTTCTTTTTTTCTTTGGCTCTGTTTTTTAAATTTTATTGAGAACTTGGCTGTTTTCCTTTTCGCGCCGTGCTCTCTCGCTCTTAACGAAAAAAATATCCTTTGTATACTTTGATATTGGACATAGAAACTTCGGTTACGTTCGCTGCATACTATACTTTCGCGTACTTTTTCGATTCGAAAATCTCTGTATTAAACCTGCGAAACTTTTGTCTCGCCACGCAAATGAACTCTCGCCCAGCAAAAGTCGCGCGAAATTCTTTTCACCATTATAATAAAAGTTAATTTCTGCCGGCACATAAATACAATTTCCGGGACAACGCGCGTCAACGCAACTTCCGCGGACTCGGACTCGGCAATAATTCAGCGTGGTGGGACGCCGCTTGGAAAAAAGCGCGAAAAATTCCCGACTCTCCGATCTTCCTCCGTGCAGCAAGAAACAATGGGCTCCATTCACGGAGAGTTCGGCTGAAAAAAAAAACGAGCGAACTATCAAAAAGCCCCTCGAGCGTCAAACGCGCGGAGCATTAGACGGGCGCTGTGCGCAGACGGACGGACGGACGGCTGGATGGACGTCGCCAAAGGCGCTAATTTGGCTGATTTGATTTAGGCGCGCGTCACGCCGTGCGGATAGTCGAGAGGCTGATGTGCGATTGATATACAACGGCGCCGCCAAAGTGTATTGACCGCCAGGCGAGAATTCTTTTAATTAGCGTGCGAATACAATACTGCCTCTTTTCAAGGCTTTTGCGTGGTTCGAGGAGTGGAGGGGGAGTGATAAATCGAAACGGCGAAAGAAAGCTGAGAGATGAGAGATTGCGCGAAAATAAATTTTTGATTATATTCGATGATTGGATCGCTTTTGCGATATGGCTGTATAGTTCGGCTGTTTTATCTTCAGATATTAAGTCTTAGAAAAGCAATGTTTTTTGATAGCTAATTAACGAAATGCAATAGCTAACGAGATAAAGGTAAAAAGTCTAGTATTGTGTTTATTGTTAGGAAAGATAAAGCATTCAATTTATGAAGAATTTTTCCGTACAGTACTCAAAACAAATTTAACCGTTTAATCGCGTTTCGAAAATTTTGTAACTTTCACATTATTTTACTATTAATATTAAAAAAAAATATATCAGTTCACAAACCATGAAATAAAACGCACTGCTAAAATTAAAGTCCAGATTTACTCTGCCATAAAACCTCAAAATCGCAGCTCTGCGCTCAAAATCTTCCCTGTCTGATGCTTATCCGTTCAACGACAATCCCCGATATCCCCGTGTAACAAAACCCAGATACTCAAACGGCATCAAAGCCAGACCAGTCCGGTTAAACACATCTCCCGCGTAGCTCGCAATATAATTGCGATCGCATATGCCAACGCGCGCACTTGCGCACGACTGACCCGCGCACTCGCGCACGACGCATAAATGATCGGCGCGCATATACGGCTCTCCGTCGAGTGCGCGGGGAGAGTCGCGCTGCATTGCGCGGTCCTCCTCTCGTCTTTAATCCGGATCGCTCTCTGCCTCATCGGGTGACTAATTTCATTGGCTCGACGTTCGGGGGCCGTGAAATTTCCTCAAATTTCAGGCTCGGCGGAAGGTCGGCGCTTTGGATCGGTTTTCATGCGGGATGATTGCAGTGACAGGTTGGTTAAGGGTGGAATTTTGAGATTTTGTGAAGAAGATCTTTGGGAAAGATGAGATTAGCGTGATGATATTTCCGGAGAGGTCTAAAAATCTGGAGATGAAACTTGATTTTTCGTCTTGGTTCTGAGCATTAATTACTATAATTATAAAAATATCATCTATTTTACTGTACTTAGCTTACACGAGTAATCAGCAACCCCAGTTTGAGTGGATGCACTTGATAAGCAACGATTCAGCCTAAACTTCTCCTCGAGTTACATCTCTTGAAACAGTATTGATTAGGTAATTCGATTTAATGCAGCAAATTTGGAATCCCGTTCCTAATAGCATTAGATTATTCGCTTAATTGCACTATAGTATACTTTTGTCTCGTAACATCATTATCCTATTAATTAAAACATTTACCCATAATTACGACCACTAGCATGTATACACCACCGTTTATTTTCAGCAAATACTCATTTACGCCTTTACAAATAAAATTACCCCGCAGTATTTCCCTTTCAGCTCAGCCCCCGTCACCGAAACCTCAAAAGCAAGAAAACTCCGCAATCCCAACAAACGACCACCTCGCAAAAAAAACCCACCATTATACCCCCGAGCGCATCCGAGAAAGCATCCCCCTCCACCGCCTCGGCCGTTAATCCAATCGGGAAGAGCAAGAAAAAAAGAGCGTCGAAAAGCCAAACAAACGACCCGTCATCAGGATAACGATCATCGGCTCGTGCATATACGCACCGCACGCCAAATCGCATGCGGAACATGCAAATGCAGGCGGGCGGACGAGGGCGACCCTGCTTCGCAATTACGTAATGCGGCCACCCCCCGATATTCCGTGCGGCGCGCGGGCTTCTTACGTGTCAGCGTTATAACGGCGGCGGCGGCGGCGCGCGCGCGCTAATTAAGGAGCTGCGCCGCGATCGTTATTAATTTATTAGCGATTCAATTAATACCGCCTGCGGGGGAGGGGGATATCGTTCCCGCTGCACCGTCAAGCTTTCGGAGGATTTGGCCTCGGCGCGCGATCGAATTTTGAGACGGGTTTCGGCTTGCTGATGATGGGTTGCTGAGAACTTTTTTCGGATTCACTCGAGCTCTGATTAGTTCAAGTCTCGTTTGCATTTATAATTAGTGGTAATAAGAGGCTGATTAATTGATTGAGAGAGTCTGTGCAATGGTAAGATTTTTTACCATTTATTATTTAGAAAATTATAACGCGTAATATTTATTAAAATGATTAATTGTATCTGTGTTATTACATAAAAATGCAGATAATAATTCGATATGCTATGTAACGATATACACGAATGAAATTGTTAAAAAAATCTTTCATTCTCGACGTGTTTATCTGTTTCATAAATAATATCACGAAATTCTTAAATATGTGGGGTGTTAGTTTAAAATGCAGGCATTATTCGTTAAAAGCGTAAATGATTTACAGTTTCATTACATCAACGAACAAAGTTTTCAAATTTAAAACCAAACGAACACTATAGCATCGAATCTGCACACAAAATATTTACCGGTATCGGAACGATTTCGCATGCCTGAAACAACATAAAACAATTCATAAACATTATAAAATATAAATCAGTGCTGCTTTCGGTAGCTTTACGCAACATTTTTAAAACTACATTTTTATTCAATTAAAAAATTTAGCATCGCGATAATCGCGCGAATACTCGTATAAGAATGAAATACAGGACCAGCGCGCAATAACAGCGGCCGCGCGCGTGCATTAAAAATTTAATTTACGGTTATTAGTAATTAGCCTGAGAAAATTAGCTTAAAACTGATCTCACAGCCGGTATCATAACGACGATGTCTCCATTAAGCCCCTAATGCCCCATCCATTCGAGAGCCGCGCGATTTTCGGCGCCACCCCTTTTTTTCCACAGAGGCAGCGGCGCGGCTTCTGTTTAATTTCGCGGCATTAAACGGCTGGGTCGTCGGTACATAAATTTCGCTGTTTACTCGGTGGGGGCACTCTTCCACCTTCCGGCTCCTCCTCCGTTTTTTTTTTCTTTTTCATAAAAACCTTTTCGGAATCTCGAGAGCGATACGCCGCGCGTCAATTGACTTTTATGCGCGCGAGACGTTTTTACGCTCGTTCCCGGGGTGTTTTATGTCGATTTTTATGGTACGACGGGAAAACCTATACACACCAGGCGCACACGCACGTCGGTCCCGCCTGGCTCTCTCCGGCCGCGCTTTTTTACGCCGTGGGATATCGGCCCCCGGGTTAGGTGGCGTGTATCTCCGATTAATAAGAGCGTCGCTCGTCGATATGGAGTGCGCTATAAAAAAAAGTGCTGGGAATTTCGTTCCGAGAGCGCGATTGAGATGTTTACGTCCTCGCGTAGCTGCGTAGTCGGGAATTAAAAGCGTTGTTTAGCAAAGTGGCGAGATTCGCAAGATTGGGAATTATTGATAACAGTTTTGCTGGCTTACATTCAGTTAAAATTTTTTTTGAAGTCTTTTAGCCTTTCAGACATAAAATCGTTCGAGTTACGTGTATATATAGTTAATGCCCCAATTTACCCAAAAAGAACAAATAATCTTGATTAAACTCCGAGAAAATTAATCAATGCCATTTTACTTACTAATTCAATTAAAATTCAATACTCTATTAACTTATCCCCGTCTACTCTTACATTACCGTACGTCCCCCTCCCATTCAATTCCACGTGTATTACAGCGGAATACCCAGCTTTATTTCTAATTATTCCCCTCGGCGAACACACACTCCTTTTAATTTCCACTTCCTATGCAACGCGGCAAAGTACCGAATCCTCTCAGCGGCACCGACACACATCTCCTTAAAACCTCCCCTCCGCCCGCGATGATCGCCCTCGCGGCGAAAAAGAATTGGAAGCCGCCCGGCGAGTAACGAGACGCTCAAGTAGAAAAAGCCCTTGATCCCCCGATACGGCAAGCCCAAAGTCGCCGACTGCTCGCAGCTCGCTTTCGGGCTTTAATTTTACGAGGGGCGCCGGCGGCAGCAGCGGCGGCAGCTTCCAACTTGATTTTCACGCCTCTCCTCCTCCGGGTGAAGATCACACGCGAGAGGGAGAGAGAGGCGCTTTCTCGCCTTGATAATGCACTTCCGAACAAACGCAATAAAGGCCGCGCGCGCGAGGAAACGAGTTTGTTTAGTCCTCTCGACGCTCTCTCTCCCCGGGCTCCTTTGCCGTGAGGAAGTTTTTATATGCGCGCGCCTCGTCGCCTCGGGATTTTCTGTCGTCCCCCACCCGACTTTTTAAATTTGTGTTTCAATGCGGGGTCTTTGCGTTATTTATGCGGCGGGCTGGATTACTTCCTGAGCTTTTGATTTAGAGCTAAGTGAATTATGGCCCCGAGTTTTTCTTCTTAATTAATACGCTTGTACGAGCAGTAGTTTGTTGCAAAATTGGTTAAACCTGCCAGGAAATATTTTTTCGCGATCCAAAGCACACAATAATTTACGGACTTTCCCGAAAAGCCAACAATTTACAAACTGAATTTGTACGAACTAAATATCAACCCGGCGAATTAAATCTTTCGGTACTTGAAAAAAGAGCCGATCGGCCGATCTAATTACACTGTCGGCTCGAAGGGAAGCCACGCTAAAGTACCCAATTAAAAATTTGCATCGAACCTCCGCCGCTTTCGGTCCATTAAAAAAAAAAAAAAGAAGAAAAAAAGACAGCCCTTCAAGAATCATTGTTTCGATACTATTCCCGCTGCTCTGCAGCCTCCATTCAGCCTGCAAAGTTTCTGCATTCTGCCCTCCGACCGGCCGGGTGTCTCGAAACTTCCGTACAGCGCGCCAGTCAAAGTTAAGTAAGCAAAGAATACAAGGCTTTTAAGAGAGCCCCAAAGTGTTTTGTCGATTACGCTCGGAGAGAGAACGTAGAGGAGATGGGTGGGAGGGCATATCCGCGATGAAACTTCCATTTACTTCGACGAGAGCTATATCATCGCGCCTGTCAAAACTTAAAAGAAGTTTTCGCTTAGCGCGAGAGGCTCGAGCGCGCGGGGCGCCGGCCAGCTAGACGCGCGAGAGAGCGCTGCCTGTCCGGAAATAGGAGTGTGCTTCCTTTTTTGTGCTCTTTGCAGTTGATACTCTCTGCCTCGCTCGTGCATCGTTTATTGTCGGGAGTCGAGGCACTGTCCTCTGCCGAGGAATTTCAGCGTGGAGCACGGCGAGAGTTGGGCGCATTCGATATTCAATAAGCCCCGATCACTTCATTTATCGAGCACTGCGATCGCAGAGTAATGTGAGCTTTTATTCGTGGAAATTGTATTTTTCTGTTTGCATTAGCTTTGGGTCAAATAATTTGAGAAAACGTTGATTTACTCTTTTCGGATTGCAGCTTAATTAAAAACTTTAGCTGTATTTTGAATGTAATCAAATATAACAAATAAAAACTGGTGTAAGTTAAATATCATGTTAAAATAGACTTAAAATTACGCGAAAACGAAAAGTTTGAAATTTATAATCCCCAATAACAATTTCATCCTTCCTCCTCTACCAAAAATCCAACCGCATCGTACCCTTCTCCAAACGAGCCGTACCCTGGAAATATTAAACAGCACGAGCCCAAGCCGGGGGTGAAATAAACAAACGTCCGCGCTTAACGCCGATGAGCCCGCCGGAGAAAAGAGCCCTGGCGGGTGTCGAGATTGCCCCTGTTCCCTGCAGGTTTGCGTTACCTCCTCCTCCTCCTCCTTTCTTTCCGCGCGCGTCTCCTTCCTCCCTCCGGCCCGGAAGCAGCGGACGCCTCCGTTAATTCACGCCGCCTCGATAATTCAACGTCCCGACTCGTAAACTAGGTAAGACGTCGACGCCGGGGGAGAGAGGCTGCAGCGGATGAAGAATAGAAAGTAGGAGGGCATAAAGGAGACGCGTCGTGAGAGAGAGAGAGAGTTTCAGCGAAGAAATTGGAAGCGGGAGACGGAGCCGGCGAGTATTTTGGAGAAATGTTTGCAGCCGCGCGACTCGCCGAGTTGCGAACTTTGATCAAAACTTGTATTACGGCACTTGCGAGTGCGGCTATAAAGATAAGTGATGAATTTCTTAGGGATTTTTTTTTTTAATAAAATCCGACGGGTTTTTATTGGAAAGGGTTCGCTTTTTATCCAATGATGAAAATACTTTGCTGATTTGGGTTATAAGCGTTGAGTGAATAACGTAATACTGTAATAATTTTATGTGTTTTGCGACTTCTGAGAATTGAATTATATTGCGCGACCATTACGATTCAATAATCTAAATGCATTCGCATATTGTCGATATTCGTAATAAATATTATACGAATGCATTGATGAGAATTCAAAATAAAATTAAAAGCAAATGTAAATTGAAACGAATTTTGACAAAAGCTGTAAAGCTTTAATTAAAAGTTACAAATTAAAAAGGATATAAAAATCAATTTGTTATTGCCATTCACAAAAAGCAACTTTTTGAAACGAAACAGCTTTTAAACGTATAATTTCAATTTAATTATTTTTTTAACAAAAGAATTAATAATTAATTTTTTATTCAATGTTTTAAAAATGCAACTCTTTCGTTTACTTTATTTTGCGTTGAAAATTTTGCATTCAAGCTGGTTATATATTTTTCAAATTAAAAATGTCGCAGACCCTTCCGAAATTAAAAATTGAAATTCCGGTAAAATTAAAAAACCTCTGCAATTTTAATCCCTCGCATTTTAATTCTCTCCCGACAAAATGCCCCATATCCACCCAAACTTTGTCCTCGGCTCGTGTTCGTCTCTCGAAAACGAGCATCGAATTTTCAAAATAGGCCTAACTAAATCGTACATATCGGCTTAAAGAACTTCCGTAAAGCATATCCCCTTAATCCCCTCTAAACTGTTAACGTCGCGCCGAAAGTCCATCAGAATAATGCACTCCGACGCGAGAAGAACCGAGGGATGAAAGACGGAAATAGAGAAAGACAGTCGCTCGCGCCGCTAAAAAGGCACGCGCGCATTATATCCCGTGGCCCGCCGGCGGCGCGCGCGCGCACACACGCCCACCTTCTTTTTTTCTTTTTAGTACGTGCCGCTACTCCGATCTCGAGCTCTTCCTTTTTCCGTATTTTCCAGATTTACTCGCGAGCCGCCGCTGAATTAAAAGGGACGAATAATCCCCGTAAGTACGTCCTCGAAAAGGGAGAGACGCGCATTCCTGAAAATAGCGGGGATATTGCAATTTTCGTGCAAAGCCGCATTGTTCCTGTGTACCCGCTCAAGACTGTATTACTCCGAGCTCGGGGACTCGTAAATAACGACGATAAATCGATGAATCCGCCGGTGTGTGATGGAGGCAATACTCCTCCTTTTTTTTCGTTCTCTCTCTCTCTCTCTCCTCTCGGGAGTCTCGTTTCTTTTATTGAGACTGTCTGCGGATAGTCCATGCGGAAAGAAGAACGCGAGTGATATACGAGCCGGTCATTGTATTGCCGAGAACGAGAGCGCGAGTTTTGTTTTTTCGTTAAATTTAATATTTCTGCGCGCGCGATATCCGGGACAATCCACTTGAGCGCGAGAGCAGCCGCGTGAACAAAGGGAAGGAACGGTTCTTTTGATGGGAATTCGAGGCTAGTTTTTTTTCTTTTTTTTTTTAACGAAAATTCGTTTTTGCGACGACGCTTGGGTCGTCGTTTGAAATTAAAAGCGAACACGTCACAATGCGCCGATTGAAACTGCAGAATTTAATGGATTCGGTTCGTTATTTAGAATATCGCGAATTAAAAATGTACAGGTTGCCGCGTCTCTCGTTTAATTAAAAGAAGTAGAAAAAGGATTCATTTTAATTCTTGGAACAGTGGAAACTCTCAATGAGGTTTACTGCGAGGAGGAACTTTATTTGGAATTGTATTCTACAAAATTAATCGAATTGTAGTTTGACTTGAATTTAGTACCAAAAGTCTTTTTTAATTTAATTTCAACGCACTCCGAAAAAATATAGAGCAAGACTTAACAAACAGTACAAATTTTAATTGCGTCGACGACCTTTTATTGCGATGAAATTTTGAAACACGCATGCAGTTACATAGTCATGGTAATTATTACTAGTACTTCTCCTGTACAAAGTAAAACCTGGAAAAAAAGCTCTTGCAATTTAATTAACGTCCGCTGCCGGTGTTCGCACGTCACCATTGTCAAACGCAATTCAAATCGCCGGAATTCCTTATTGTTAGTCACTTTTACGACATCCTCGGCGAATCCAATATTCTCGTCCGATTGAAATTTTTATTAAATCCGAAGGATTTTCGAAACTATGATTGATTACTTCAATCTCAATTCAAAGGCGATTTTTCAAAAAAAGCCTTACTAATTCTACTAGAATTAACGAAATTGTTTTCGAAATTTTCGCATTCTCCACCTTTTGGAGCGATTCAAAAATTCTGTAATATCCATAAGGCATTTTAACGAAAGCGGAAATTTGCTCCCTCCAACGGAACGGTATCCATAAAAAGACGTCTCTCGCGGATTCGTTTCAGCGGCGCGGCCCTACGCCGTAATCCGGCGCTGCATCCAATAATACGAAAAGGGCCGTTAAATTAAAGCAGATGTAAACCTTAGCTAACAACCGGCCCTCATAAAACAACTTTCCTCTCTCTCTCTCTCTCTCTCCTCCCCCCAATTTCACGAGAATCGCTCCGGCGAATTTCCTTTTCGTTTTCTTTCCGCGCGCTTGTCCGCCCGCACTCCAGCCGTAAAATCAAATTTCGCCCTTAACGTTTATCAAGATAACTTGTAGTCGAGCGTAAACGAAGCCTGACTTTAGTCCTCGCGTAATTATGTAAATTTGCAATTTTCGAAATTGCAATTGCGTTTAATAGAAAGATCTTCCGTAAAAGTGGTCATTTACTTGAAAAAAAAGTAATTGGAGTACACAACTATTATAAATAAATCATTCTCCAGCTTTGTCAACCAGAAAAATGCCGTGGCATAAATTGCAAAACGTTTCGCGTTAAACTTGTTTTCCGTTGAAATTCGTTTGTCAAAGTAACACATGCACACAGTTTATGCGTGCTCTCGCTAAGTTTCTTCGGCTTGTTAGAGGATTAAGTACTTTGCCTCCTCTCGACAGCCTCTCTTTGTTTGCTTTCTCTTCGAAAGTCCCGGCCGGGTTAAATATTTTGTCCCCAGTTTCTAAAACGACGCGCGGCATTTCGAAACTCTACAAAAAAAAAGTTCGACCAACAATTTTCCCAGCGTACCTACCCTCGACAGCGGCGACAAGTAGTCGAAATTTAGCAGCCGCTTCCCGCATAATGCGGCCCTCTCGCATTGTGCGTACGTATATACGTTAGACAGTCGGCAGGGTCCCGACCGACGTTATTAATCACGGAGATGGAGGGTCAAGCTTGACCGCGTATACGTGCGCGCTAAACCACCAATCAGATTCTGCGGCCGGGCCAGTACGAACTCGCGAGTTTCCAGGACACTCCGGCCGACTGGCGCTCCTGCTGCACAGACACTAACACACACTACACCCCCGCGGCGTAAAACTGCCCGTAAATTGATCCTGCCTTTGAAAGGCCGACGAGGAATCCCGCGGTTTCGATACTTTTCGATGAGCCGCCCCGATTGAAATTGTTGATTTTCGGATTAGCCGACGGACTTTAACGGGGTTGGTGGTGCGATGGTGGAGGGCCTTTTAATTTAGAAATGGATTTAACCGAAAGCGAAGCGCAGTGATGCATGGTCGAGGAATTAGCGTTATTAATAAATATCAATTAAAATCAAATAATTTCGTTGCGGCATTTTAGCAGATTTTAATTAATTATAATTGTAAATTGATTTCCTTGTTCGCATCATTTTCCTTATTTTAGATACGAATATCTATATTTATTTAACTACTCTTATTTTCTAAAAATTGCCGCTTAAAAAAATCGACGATCTTCCTCCATAAATTTATGTACACTGTAAATAGACATATATAAAAAGGGATACGCACATTTTATCTGCGGACGTATTAAGAACATGACGTATAGCGCCGCCGTCGAATAAAAGTACAAATACGAAACCGAAGCTCTTTTTCGCCGTTTCCGGGATCCCTCCGGGTTTTTTTTTAGCCGGCTAATGGGTGTGGAGATACAAAAATCCGATTGTCCGCTGCATGTAATCAATATTGGAATCCTATCAGCCTCTCGTGCGTAGAGCGAAAATTTATTTCAGGATTCCGGCGCCTCCCGGGAATGACATTATCTTGAATAAATCCGTTTAAAAAGAAAGAATTTTTTTTTCGGAAATTCGAATAAAGCAATTTTCGCGCGCGCTCTAGAAAAAAAAAAGAAAATCAGCGAAATAAAAAAAAAGAGCATAAGCACTATAATTAAATTTCAAATCAATCAGCGCGAATATCATCGCATCGCTTGGCGCTTTATCGCGCTCCGGCAATCGATCGATCAATCAGCGAGCGTCGTAAAAAGTAATGAAACGATCGCTTCTGGAATTATTGTACCTAATTCAAAAATACGCTGTAAAATCTGCGGTATCGCAATCTTAGAAATATGCCACAATGGCGAGCTGGCGTCCGGCTTTATCGCTATTTGCTCTCATATTCTCGGGGCATTTCGTTTGCTTTCCTACCTCTCATTCAACAGTGCTTTCATTATACTTCTTCTCACTTCGTCAATGAAATTTAACCCAACTTACTTTCCGCGGCAACTCCCGCGGCACGTTTTGCATTCATTTATTTACTCGCCTAACGCCGGCTATGTATTTAGTGCCGAGTTATTTGTCATTCCACCCGCCTTACTTTTTTCTAAATATTACAATGTAATTCAGAAATTATTTTTAGAATACGCGGAAAAAATCTCGAAGAAAATTTAAAGATCGTTATTTACGTTTTTCGTTAAACCCTTTTCATAAAAAACTCTCGATTCTGCGAATATTTATTTTCTCGATCCTCGAAAAAAAAACATAAACAAAGAAGAACAAAAAAAGCGCGTTTGCACTTTATTCATTCGATAAAAATCCAAGCCCCAAAAAAATCGATATATATCGGCTCGACTTTCATAAACCACTCTGTTTTTAATACCCGGAAAGCGCGGCGCAACAAAAGCACGCGCACTGCGCCGCGCGAATTCGAATTTTTCGAAAAATCCTCAGCCGCGCGCCCCGGATAATTCCGCGGATCGGGGCCCCCGAGCTCCGGCCGTATATATCCAATTTCCAGCGCGCGGATCGGAGCGAGGCGGCGGCGGCGGCGGCGGCAGCGAGACCGGCTTATCGGCTCGCGCATCTGCGCGTGTTTGCGACGGAAACACGAAGCTCGAGCGCGGAGAACCCGAGATTTCGCAAGCGTATACAACCAAGAGCGTTTTCAGAACGCGCCTCCCCGCGACTGCCTTTCGATTTCGACTCGGGTGTGTGTGTTGTCGGCGGGGAGGAAGGAATTTGTCGAGCGGAGTTATTGGACGGAGAGCCGCGCCGTGGATAATTATTGCGAGCGGAGACGAATGTTAATGAAAGTTTTCATCGGGTCGCGGCTCTCTTTTCTTCGGCGAAGTTACCCGCTCGCTTTGAGATTTTTGAGCCGGGGAAAATTATTTTCCTTCGCTCGAGCTCGGAAGGAGAATTGCTTTAAGGGAGAGCCTTTTTGCAACGGAAGTAGATCGATTTTCTAAAAATACGAAGACGGAAATTCTACCAATTCCCTTCTGCTTTTATTGGAGAAGCTGTAGTAAAACTGTATTACACCGCTTCCTTTCTTCGATTTCGGATAATATCTTGATTTATAAGTGAGCACGTAAAAGCAGCAATGTTTTTCAAACCTTAATGAAAATGTCTTAGCCTTCCAATAAAACAGCAAGAGTAAATAATTTTGGAGCATAATTAAAAGCATTCACCATTTAATTCCTTCACAGAAACTTATTGACTTCCCAGCACCTTCATAAATCATCGAACGAAACAATTAAATACTCGCGGAAGAATCAGAACCGAGCAGTGCAGTCGCTCGGAGCGCGATCTATACACGCACAAAGCGATCTCGATCCTCGGCGTTAGATTCTCCTAAACCCCATCCGTGACATTTCAATTCCTTCCTCCGCAAGGCTCTCCCGATCCCCATCTTTAAAATAAACCCGGAGCCGATACTCGGGCGCGGAAAGCAGCCGTTACTCTGCCTCTCTCTCCCTCTATATATATATATATATATATATATATACGCGGAGAGAGCCTTGGACTTCATAAATCCTCGCGCGGATCGTTAAACCGGTAAGTAGAAAATCCAGCCCCGAGCTCGAGTGCCAATCAGAGTGGCTCTGTCTCCTCGCCGCCGCCGTGTAGCGGTGAAAAAATAATAAAATCGGAGCTGCCGCGCCTGAATGCGCGACGGGGGTATAATAAATTGACTGGCCCGATCGAGTCGCGCGCGCCGGAAGCCGCGGCAGTGATTTTGGGACGCGCGGCGCCTCGCCGAGGCTTTTACGCGCTCGTTTACGAGTGATCTCGGATGCGTTTGACGCGCTTAAGCGCTTGATAAAATTCGAGCTCGTGCGCGGCTTTGAGTTTTTAAGGCTGGTCGTAAGCTCGTTTTTTCAGCGAATTTTAGAGAGCAACACGTGGAGCGCGCATCGCTTCTGCGGTTTTGCCGGGTTCGCCGGTATTGCGAAACTTATGAGAGAACGGCGCTAATTCGGTTTAGTTTAACGCTTTCGTTTGAAACTCACCGCAATTTCGCGATGCAGAACAATGCCTAATTTCGCAACAAACTTTTCGTAAGAGATAATATTTTTTTTTCCTTTTTTTAAGTCGTTTTAACCTTTTATATATGGGTGAATAAAATTTGAAAAGAAATTTTTAAAAGAGATAAAACATATTCGACGTATAACACAGGACAAGCAATTGTGGAAGAGATACATCAACGTCAGTCGAATCGTGAAAGAGTAAAAAAGAATTCGAAGGAACTGTCACTGAAAAAGAAGGTAAAAAAGACAGGTATCTTATCTTATATATAAAAATTTCATTTTTGATATACATTTCAAATTATGTATACACAAACGTTCTTGCGACCGTAATACTAAATCCAACCCACTCTACTAAATCTTAATGTTTATCTCCATAAATCATACGCACAAAGGCCAAACGCTCGGCGGCGTCGAGGCAAATATTTAATCACAACCGCACAAAGTAGGACAAATTAAAATACTCGCGAGCGAAATGCTTAGCCATATCGAGAGCGCGGCTCGAATATTGCCCAGCATTGTACCGCGCGGGTAACAATTGCGCAATTGTTTAGCAGATACAGAACCTATTACGCGGGACGTTGCAAAGGACATTTCTGCGGTGCTTCGCTGGGTTTCAATCCCGTTCGAGCGGCCAGAGATCCGGGCGTTGACAATAATTAGAACGAAAAGCCTTCAACTGCGCGCGGGCCGCTCGTAATCCATCTATAAGTCATACTCTCGCGTCCCTCGCGCCACCGACGCTTTATCGCCGAGTGGTTACGGTGTGGTCGGCTTGTCGGACAGGTCAGCTAATTACGAGGAATTTACGCGCAAGCGGCGTTGATATTATTTTACAACATATATATATATAATATATATACGTCGCACAGGAATTGCTGGCCAATAAACGATAGAGAAACGATTGATTTTATCGGGCAGAATGCTCTGCAATGTGGAACGGTCTGTGGAGTTTTTGGAAAAAGTTTTAGGCGACCATATAGTTGTGTTTTAGTGATTTAATCAAATGTAATCGAAGGAATAATTTACCTGCAGTAATTAATGTACGTATTATAATAGTCAAACGATAAATGAGCCATCCATTGGTACAAGTATCATTGCCGCAAATTGAATTCATTAGAAATTTAATAAATATATTTAATTATTATTAATTACATTTAATGTGCCGAGAAAACGTACAGATGTTTTAAAAATGTAAATAGCCATTTTTGAACGACGTTTCAATCAATAACTACAAGCGAACACGACACGCATTTCTCATCGACATCTCTTTACAAGTGTTCCGACAATCCCTCTTCCCTCTAATGGCTCGCTCAGTACAAATCGACCCGCGCGCGCCTTTATTCCCGTAAATACACGAAGAAGGGGAGCCTCGAGCCCCGCGGGGTATTACAAATTCAGTGCCGCCGCTGAAGACTCTTAATTCCCGGGTATTTTCGTGAGAGCTGCAATGTAATGGAGAGCTGTGGGTGATATACGTGCAGGAGCGGGAGAATCTTTTTTTTTTTTCGGGAAAAGTGTCGCGCACGTAGATCAGAGGGGGAGGAGACGGATAGAGGCGCGATATTTATAAGGTACGGAGCGTGATAAAACTCTTTCGGGAGCTCAATATTTTTAGATATTTAGTTTTTTAAAGAGGGTGTGTTTCTATTTTTTTTAGGTTTATGTTTAGAAGTGCTCCGCTTTATATCTGTTTTGTCTCTTCAATGCAGCCTGCTTGATTGCGGAAAATAGAAGTCACCCGAGTTCATAAGTGTAAAAATATATAGTAAACGCTATAACCAATACGTCATATATATACTTAAACAAAACGCACTGGAAAGCATTACCGAGGCCAAAAAAATACTATATATTCAATAACACAAAGCAGAAACGGCCCGTCTAACCTGGAAGACGAAGAGCTTCCGCTTTTCATCAGCGCGTAAAGCCGAACGGAAAAAGTGAGCCGCGCGGCGCTCGGGGAGAAAGTGCGTCGACTCGCTAATAGCAACAAGTTACTTTTGTCCGTCAGCGGAATATGGAGCCGGCCGCGATCTCTATATTTAGGAGGCTCTCTCGGAGCTTTTTCACGCCCTCTCCGCTCGCTTCGGGCGGCAAGACTTTTAAGCGAGGGAATTAATTGACGTTGTTGGCGCTCGACGCGTCGCGCGATATTCTTCTGAAATCCGGCCTGGTAACGATGACTGGCGCGACTCTGTTACGCGGCGGCGCGGTTTGTTTAGGTGTAATGGGCCGGGGAGGTTTGTTGCGCGCGGTGGAGGGTCGTCTTTCTTTTCGAGAGGCTGATTATTATTGCTGCTAGATAGGTTGTTTTTTAGATTAATTTTTAATTGCGCGTCTCAGAGAATAAATGCGATTTACTGGTTCACTTTGGAATTAGTATCTAAATTATACACTATTTATTTGAGTCTGTCATTAACGTATTGAGATAATAAAGTATTTACATGCAAATGCATTCTATCTTGCTGAATGCTAATAAAATTAATGTAGCGTAACATTTCCAATCTTTGAGCTGACTAAAAAATCTGGCTAAAATATTTTATAACGGGATAGACACCTTTTAACATTCTTACATAAAAATGATAAAATAACTCAAATAATTTTTTGTACACTGAAAATATTGTTTCTTCTGTTACACTTCATAGAGAAACCTTTTTCTCGAAATATTTATTTGTATTCCCTTTGTACCAAAACAGTTATAAATTAAAATATTAACGCATTTAATTTTTTCAGCCGAGAGACAAAACAAACCGAGAAATTCAGTTTTCCCAAGAGTAACGCACTTCTGTTCACCGAAAAAAAAAACAAAAAAAAAACAAAAGACACGTTCCCTGTTCGCTGACCCGTTGTCAACGTTTTAACTTAATTTACAAACCCACTTACATTTGCCGAGCCTGCGGGGCGGGGCGAGCGAAAGAAGCGCGCGAGAGTTTAAAAAAAAAAGAGAGAAGAAACAACGAGACTCTCCGTCCGAGCAAGAGGCAGAGGAAGAAAGAGAGATCCTAGACTCAACCGCCGCCGCCGCCGCGCCGCCGCACTACAAAGTACAACGAGACGACAAAGTGCAAAAAGAAAGGAGACGAGAGAGAGAGAGAGGGAGGGAGAAAAAAGAAGGGCAAGAAGCCGTGTGCGCAGCTCGCCGACGCGCAAAGGCCGCGCAAAAGAAGAGGAGCAGAAAACTCGCAAGATGATGAAAAAAACGGACGGACGGACGGACGGGGCAAAAGGCCCCGGAATTTCGCGCCGCCGCGGAATTGAAAAGCCAGACTGCTTGTGTATATATACGCGGGGGAGAAAGAGGAGCTTTTTCAAGCTCCCGGCGGATGAATGCGCCGGAATTTTCGGAGATTAATTCCCCGAGACGGGATTAATTATGCGTGCGCGCGTCAAAGAGATATCGATGCGATTAAAACGCTGGCCCTTTCAGAGGCTCCTTTTTAGGAGGCTGCACGCTACTTTTCAAAGGCTTTGCGCGGATAAATAAACTTTAATGCGGACGCGCGTATATACATCAGCTGCTCGACTTGTTTTCAAAAAGTCGAATACACCTTGATGCAGCTGGAAAATGTTACGGCTGCGCATCGCAGTGGTAAAAAAATCGGAACTAATCACACTTTGCAGCTCATTTGAAGTTCGCGATAGTCGGGGAAAAAAAATATGCTCGACTGATGAAAAATGTAAAATTATGGTACTAAATGTTGGCTTTTAAAAAATCCTTTTACAATAAAACTGTTCGGCGTAGAATTTTGAAAATTAAAACAGCTTTGCCGCGTGAATTATTATTTACAAACAGTAATGGCGATCATTTTTCATTTTTCGCCCCACTGAGAGCCACCCCACTCCGCAGGCCGCGAAGTGTCGCCAGTTAAAATTTACATAAACCGACAATAATAACGCTTCTGGCGCCGTAAATCAACCGGCGAACTCGCATAAAATTTGAACGCCAACCCGGAGCGCATTTCAAAAATGAAACTCGCCCATTAAACAATTTTCCCCTCGCTCTCTATTTTCCAGCCAGGAAATTCTAGAAAAAGCTCAGATATCCCGTTGCCTCGCCGACAGGATATCTCCGCGAATATCGACAGTCGTTAATTACCGCGCAAAACAAAGAACACCGCGTCGCATATATATGTATATGCGTCGAGGCTCCTCTCCAGTGCCGTCCGCACTTATTTCCGCGCTACAAAAGGCGGCGAGGTATAAGCCTCTCTCTCGCGAGGACGTTTAATGGGCCACTTTAACTGACAGATCAATTAACCGGAGGCGAAGCGGAATCCAGCGTTTGAATTTCCCCCGGCCCCGATAAAAAGGCGCCGCCGGCGGCGCTCGATAATTTCGCGATTAATTAGGGGCCCCCCGAACGTCTAATTCCGCGCGAACGCGCTCCTCGAGATTAGCCGGGAGCGGCTCTCTGACTCTATATGTATACTCTGTTCGCCGATGGAAACGCCGAGGGACGTCCGCCCGAAGGAAGTACAATGAAGACGTTCGCCCCGGAACGGTACTTAATGGAAACGGGCTTCTGCGCGAGAAATTATAGTACTGGCTGTAAAATGGAAAACAAATGTGACGCGCTGCCCCTCGGTTATGTACGAATAAATTCATTTTTGCGTCTCTCTGCACTTCCGGGAAAAATTAATGCTAAGCCGGAGAAACGGATTATTTAGCTTATTGAATTTAAAAATTTTTTATATCCTTGCATGTAGCAAACTTTATACTTTGTAGAAAGTTTATCTAGGAAACGACTTTTATCGTATAACACGTTTTACTATTATTATGCATTAATATTATTCAAACAGTGAATAATAAAATATACAAATTTGCTTACAAAACAATCATTTTTAATAACAAAATCTTGACGAAAGGTACGCTTTCCTAATATTATATTATAAACTAAATCTATAATGAATAAGTAATACAAGCATAACGGAACCTCACGCGCCTCAAGACCCAACGCCAACATCCATTCTCATTACAGAATTCAGCGAGCCATCAAAAAAGCATCACCTCGCCTAAATACATCCATTAAATCAAAAGCATTACAGCCCACATCCATCTCCCCCTTAAACTCGGCGAGCCGTTCCAGGCCGGGGCTCCGAAACAAGCTCCCGGGCGCATTAAGCCCGCCGATAAATAATTTCGAAAGTCGCGCCGCGGGCCGCGAGTTTCAGCGCGCGCCTACACGCCGGTGTAAAACCGCGGCGCTAATTTTTAAAGGCTCTCTCGCGCGCGGGGCGATAAATAATAAGAGTATAAATTCGCCCCCGAGAAAAGAGAGCGTTGCGCAACTCTTATATGTATATACACGCGGCGGAGAAAAGAAAGCGGACTCGACGCCTCTGCGGCTGGCACTGACAAGTGGAGTGTGCGCCGGACCAGCTCTCTTTCCTCGAGGAGGCCACGCGGAGCGCCGGAGAAACAAAAGATGCAGCGGGGGCTATTTGCCCCGCAGTGCGGCGCGTGTGGAGCGAGCCGTGAATAATTACCGATGCGGTGCGCGCCGACGCGGCCCGCGATGTAGCCTGCTATTAACGCCTGATTCTTTCGGCAGGTCGATTGTTTTCGCTGGGCGAGCTGGTGGGCCGATTTGATTTTAGATTGCTCTGATTGATTTTGTTTTGTTCGCGGATTTAAAAAAAAGGGCGATACTGTAAGCCAGGGTTTCTGGCGTGAACTTTAAATTGCAGTGGACACCCATTGCCTGCGTCAATATCAATTATTAATAATTAATAATTATTAATTTTAATCTTGATACTTCCGATATTAGAAGCTTTAAACTTACAGTAACTATAATCGTGCATACCGAGAATCTGAATTACAAAGTTTTGACATTTAACTCTAAGTAAATGACAAACCTACATAAACTATAAACCTAACAATTACAGTCGAACCGTCTCGAAAAAGCGAACGCGCGTTCATCAAAGTTAAAAAAAAGAGAGCGTGCCAACTTGTCCCGTCTCGCGACGGACAATGAACGCACGCCGCAAAGTGGCGCCCGCAAAAGCTGCCCTCGAAGATCGAAGGGGAGAGAGAGGGAGATTGACGTGCGTTATTACTTAATTGGCGATAATCACGCGCGGAGGCCGACTGTCCGCGAAATTTGACAGGGGCGAGACTTGCCGCGCCGCGCGGCTGGAAATTTCGACGCGTCGGGCTAATTCGATCGGCCGTCGAGTTCTCTGAGTCACGCATCGGCCGAGCCAACTTGTATTGGCTCCCTGATTGCCTGGGAGGTCTGTCGCCGCGACTTACTTGCCTGCCAGAAGGTCGCAGGCGGCAAGTGGTGCCAATGAGGAGGATTCATCAAAAAATCATCGATCACGCGCGCGGGGAGAAGTGCGTGTTTTCTCGTTCGCTCGCGAATGGTTTATGGTCATTGGATGGGAATTTGGATCGGAGATGATTTGATAATTAAGAGGTTTTTATTGAGATTTATGGAGGAGAATCCGAGTGGCACGTCGAGACTTGAAAACATTTTGTGTATAATTTTCGAGAGCATAAAATGTACCCGATTTATTGCTTTTGATCAGTAAATACATTATAATGTGACAATAATAACGTAGAATGCTAATTAACAATTAATATGCATATAATATCGAAGTACAAAATTGATTTTAAATTATATAATTAACGTTAATTTTATGACGTAACTATTAAAAATTTTTAGATATTCATTGAATTACACAGAAAGTAACTTTCATTACATCCCTTGCATTAAAAGTTACTAAAATTTTAGACCCCGTAAAAAAATTAATCCCAAGCGCGGAGCAGCAACGAATACCGTGAAAATTCGCTTCGAACCTCCCAATAAACGACAAAGCGCGCCCTCCGATAAAGTAATAATTCCGGCCTGTTTTTACGATGGTAATTTCAATTACCCGAGCTCAATTACCACCGCGAGTTTTTTTTAATTCATGAAAACAAGCACTTTTGGTAAAATATATAATTAAAAACGGCGTTTGGGGTTGAAAGCAGACCATCGTCCAGGTCTCGAGCGACGAATAACAGTCAAGGACTTCGTAATTAACGCTTTAAACGAAGCCTCGGCCGTTCGAAATGACGAATGCTGTCCGTGGTGCAAGTGCCGCCGACTTGCAAAAACGAAACCGTAATTACAACGAGCGGCGGTGTAGCTTCGCGAAATGAAACTCGAATCGCTTTGCTCCGGAAGAGTGGCGAGTACTGCGCGCTGCTCGGCCTAAACTTCCAAGTCGACAATCGGCATTCAGTTTTTTTAGACGAGCGCGCGAGAAGCTCTTCGGGTTTAGTTGCGCGAATTAAATGACGCGGCTGCTGCTATTGTGTTGGGTACAAAAGATTTATGATGCAGATAAAAACGTGTGGTTTGCATTTAATTTACCGCTCATTTCACTATCTACTTATGAAAAAATTATTTTTTTTTTCTTCAATTTTTATATTTTTGGCAAATTTTATATATCACGATCATAATTTGAGTTATACTAGTTGAGCAAACTCTATAAACTCCATCTATAAACTCCACAACATTGACGTAATTAGGATTCAATTTACGTAGATTGAATGTTACAATATAAATTAGGTATTCCAGATGAGTTTAATCGTCATCGACCTCGTGACTACGTAAATAAACAATACACACCTGCATATATCGATCATCACTCTGCCCCGTTCGCTCATCGCCGCAATAATGGAGTCGCCGCGCATTTCAGCCGCGAAGAGTCGCGGTGTAGTATATTGTTTGCGCCGCGCCCCGTCATAATAGCAGTTTGTCCGAGAGCGGACTTGGCTTTTTCGCACTTAATCTTCATCGCGCGCCGCTCTGATTGACGTTGACGCGCTGGTCGGACGGTTCGCGGCGCACGGCGAAATGGTATATATAGTTGAAATTGTTGGAAAGTTTTTAATTCGGCGAGCGCCGGGAATGGAATGGATTGGTCCGTAGTTTTGGGAGGAGTTGAAAATTTTTGGGTAAACGAGTGAGGGAAATATTATGATTTTAAATTTCGAGGGAGCAAGAGAAACTGAAAATCTATTTTTCGATAAATTATGTTTCATGTTCTAATCATAATTTGAAAATTTAATGCGAGTGTAAAGGGTTTACCAAATTCTAAAACTCCTTCCGTGTACACTAATTCTTACGTATTTTACAGGGATAATACACCTTTCACGTTGCTCTATCACTTTAGTTCCCAATCCCATTAAAAAAAGCTTAATCGTTTTATACCCTATCTCACAAACCCAGCTTCACCGCGCGGAGCATAAAGCATCGCCGTTCAACTTGCCGCATTTCCAGAGGGATTAGCATCCTTTATTACACAATATAAACTTCCGCGAGAGCTCCGGCGAATTACGCCGGCATTCGCATCTTCCCTCAAGCCCGCAATCGAATAAAACAATAACGAGAGATCCGCGCAGCCGGCGGATAAGAGCTAATTTTTTCCTCCTCCTCCTGCCGCCAGCAGCGTCTACTCCCAGCCGCGACTTTTCCATCCGCAGTCGGTCACTTTTATCCCCGCGAGAGATGAGCTGCGGGAAAATTGAAATAAACAGGAAAAGCCGATGGACCGGCGAAAATTACCGCGGATGTTTTCTCCGCGGCGATAAAGCGGTAAAAAGCCGCCGCCGGGACTTACAAAGGAAGAGAGAGAGTGCTGATAAAAGAGAATGCGCGGCTGCGCCGGCGCATATCTCCCGGCCTTTCTTTTGCTTTTCGAGGAGGTTTTGCCGCGCGCGCGCCGCCGGCTGCCCCGCGACAAATAGGGCTAATGTTTATCTTAGCGGGGGACGATAACGCGTGTATAATTAGCGCCGTTTTTCTTGGGATTTACCTTCGCCGCGGAGGTTTGAAAAGCGCTTTCTGAATTTTAGTGTGTCTGCGATGACTGTTTTGTGGTGTATGTAAACATCTGGGCTTTTGTTGAAACGCGTATAAACGTTTTTGTTATTAGACTTTATTTTAAACGCATAATATTTCGCGAATTAATTAAAATCAATTTCGAAACTTAATTTTTAAATTAGTGTTTTTTTCGTATAATACGGTAAAAAGCTTTTAAAATTTTTAAAATCTCTTAGGAAATTTTCAATTTTAATTCAATTATCGCATTTAAGTACTTTAATTAATTTTTGAAAAGTTATTTTCTTAATGCATTTACTGCGTAAACGAAGGCGTACACTCTTTAACACAAACAATAACTTTAAATTATTCCATACCTTGACAGGCAAAAAAAGTAGATCAAGTGATCCTTTTAAAAGCTAAGAGAGCTTTAGTATACATGAAAAGCACGGAAACTAATATTCCTGAAAACTTAATTTGGTAGAAGATTTCCTGGACCAAAATACTTTCCGCCAAACAAACAAAAGTATCTTCTTTTCCAAAAAAAAAAAAGTCGAGGAAAAGGTTGTGCCGCCCTGAATCCCCCTTCATCCTCCGGCCAAGCAAAACAAAAAGCAATCAAGCTCCATAACCGAATCCCCGAAGCAGCTCCCCCGTCGCTCTCTCAAAGCTGACCCTCGGCAGCTTTTCCAAATAACCGGGCCGCATCTCGGCGCCGCAATCTCGCGCCCGGCGCAGGCCGGAATCTCGATGTACGATGAGCTCTCGGGGGCGGTCTCTTTAGCATTCCGCCTCGGCGAAAATTATCCGAACAATGCCTGCTTGGAAAGTGAGTAAGCCCGCGCGCGCACAGCTGCACGGCGCTCTCGATCGTATCGAGCTCCTCGCGCGGAAAGCTTAGAGAGCTTTTTCTTTACGAGCGCCTTATTTTTTTGCCCAGCTGGCTGGAGAGTCGTCGGTCATGCCGGCGGTTCTTACGACGCGGCTGATTTCAATGTCGGCCGCGACGCTCGTGGGAAGGTTTTAGGCGGAGAGTTTTGCTGCGCTTTTCGGGATATGAAGATGATGATTGTCTTTAAATTTCTGTATTTTCAATAATACACTGAGAAAAATACCTCACTAAAAATTAGTATAGTTTTTCCTAAAGGGAGGACAAACTCGTCTTATCCTAAAAAATTAGTATAA